>CM067373.1:161863768-161974461 GCA_034401795.1 Chaetoderma sp. LZ-2023a
GCATGACACGTGTGTTTGTGGCGAAACGGAGTTCTAAAAAAGCTCTATGACTTTGGTTACCGTGGCCGCATCCTATTCTGGATACGAGATTTTCTCGATAACAGAAGGATTAGCGTCCGTGTTAATGGACAAATGTCTAGGGAACAAACATTGGAAAACGGCACCCCGCAGGGTGGTGTAATAAGTCCCCTACTGTTCAATATCATGATGAGTGATCTACCCAAAGACATTGAAAGAGATGATGCACTGGGTCCCAACGCAATAGGCGGGTCTATTTTTGCTGATGACACAGCATTGTGGAACAAATATGCGAAGATAGACCACGCACGAAAGACCATGCAAATGTTCTGGACATAGTTTCACGGTGGTGCAAAAAAATGGTTTCAAACTGTCTGCGGAAAAAACAGTTCAAATCAATTTTACCAATGTTAAATGCATAGGCCATGATGCACATCTGTACCTCAATGGACAGAAGATCAAGACATGTGCTGAAGCCAAATACATGGGACTAACATTTGATGGAAAGCTCACCTGGAACCCCTGCATCAAGAGTCTGAGGGAGAGATGGTTCAAGCAATTAAATCTCCTTCGCTCATTAACAAAGCACACCTGGGTGCAGACCTGCCGAGCATGCTTATGCTATACCATGACCTAATCCTGTCAAGGATAGACTATGGATGCGAAGCATACGCCACGGCGAGCAAGTCACTGTTAGAAACCATTGACACCCTCCAAGCAAAATGCCTGCGCATTTGCTGTGGTGCCTCATAGAGTAGCCTCGAAACGCAATCAACGTAGAGTGTGGAGAAATACCATTAGATATGTGAAGAAAGGAACGGCTTCTCAAATTCTGGACATACCTACAAAACGCTGCGCCCACCCACCCTACCAGGGAGGTATGTCTTCCATGCAAGGAGCACCTAAGACACAAGGTACTGCCCAAAATGACCAAAAGGCCCAAAACCACCAGGCCTGTTAATAACAGAGCTCGCCAGTACCACTGAACTGGTAAACGTCAAAATAGAAAGTTCAAGGCCGGCTCCTGACCCACCATGGCTACTACCGCAGATCAAGTTGCATGACAGCCTATCCTCACAGATAAGCAAGAAAGACCCACCAGCGCTAATCAAGAGCTACGCTCTGGAAAACATCGACAACAGATTGAAGGAGCACAGGAAAATCTATACCGACGCCTCCAAAATGCCCAACTCTGGCGAATGCGGAGCAGGAGTAGTCATAGGCGACCAGGAAGAAGTCCTCAAGTACAAGCTTCCGAATCACCTGTCGATATACACAGCCGAACTGGTGGCAATTAAAAAGGCTCTAGAATGGATTAAAACAGCAAATCCAGGCAAATACGTTATACTCACAGACTCACTAAGCTCGGTGAAGAGCTTCAAATCTAGCAGCAGCAAGAGCAGGGACAACCTAATCAAGGAAATCCGGCAGCTGTATGCAACTGTGGTGACTGACAACACAACTGTGGACATCGACTGGGTCCCAAGCCATGTACTTGGCCCCACTTGCTCAGTCTTCTTGGATGGGACTTTAAACTGAGGTCCCGTCATACAGTGCTCATCACTGCGTGAACGTGAGCTAGGGCTAGGTAGGCAAGAAATTTTGGCATAATCAAAGTAAACCGGATGCTGAATGGATTCGTCCTCGGATGGAATCACGCAACATACGGATTACAAAATCAAAACAAAATTGCTAGAATTTGAATCTTTCTGACTTTTCAATGGGTCGATGGAGGGATGCAACCCGGATGACTGATCGAGTTCGTCCTCGGACGGACGCAGTCACCATACGGGCTGCCTAATCAATCAAAATCAAACAAGTGCGCGCTAGTGCCTGCTCGGATGATGGCCAGAAGAGCAAATGGGTCCCAGGACCCTAAAGACCCCACACCCCAAACTCCCCGCACCCCCCAAAGGGGCCGAGAGGTCTCAGACATAAAGCCCCCCTAGGGTACATCAGGTTACAAGACTGCACGCACCCCCCCCCCCCCCCCACCACCACCACCACCCACCCAGCACCTACACCATCCCTTCCCCACCCCCGTTAGGCCCAGGTTAGGCCCTTCCCACCCACCCACGCCCAAGCATGAGGAGCAACAGAAAAGCCATGGTCAAGAACAGCACATGCCATCTTCAACATGAGACAAATTCGAGAGACAACGATCAAAACACACACACACACACACACACACACACACACACACCCACCCACCCACCCACACACACACACACACACACACACACACACACACACAAACACACACACACACACACACACACACACACACACACACACGCACGCGCACACACACGCACGCGCACACACACGCACGCGCACGCACACGCACGCGCACACACGCGCACACACAGAGACACAAGCGAATGCACAAACCGACGTCACAAGAATTCACAAGAATTCAACAGAAACCACAAGGGCCAGGCGTGAGCCTAGACCCTAGCATTGGGAACTAGCAAATAAACGCCTTAACTTTTTAGTCTTTTTTAGTGGAAAGGTGCTTTCATAAACATATGTGCATATAGTATGGAATTTGTTGTAAGCATCTTCACATAATTGACAGTTAATAATGTCATTCTAGTTTGTATTAGCCATATTGGTTATGATTTAGCAATAATTTGTTTTCCAAAATCTCGACAAATCATGTTCTATTTTAAGAATGGTTTGGGTGGGTGGGTGGGTGGGTGGGTGGGTGGGTGGATGGATGGATGGATGGATGGATGGATGGATGGATGGATAGAGCATTTATATTGCGCTGAACTCCATGTGATTGCATGACTTGCCTGTTCATTTGACAGTCTAAGCACGGCAGCCACATATGGCGCACAGAGAGCTATATCATCTCAGGTACCTATTTACAGCTAGGTCGACTGGAGCAATGCTGGATTAAGTGACTTGCTCAAAGACACAATGCGGCGGATCAGTAGGGAAGCAAACTTGTGAACATAGAGTTACGAGCTCAAATCCCTAACCACTCACCCACCACACCTCTGGTAAGCATGTATAGTCATTGTCATCGCCATAGTGATTGAAGGTGAAGGTGGCTTTGTTGTAGTTAATGCACCACCATGGCTCCTTTGAAACTTCTAGTTCAGTATATTCATTGGTAGTAAGATTGGAGCAAGTCAAATATATCCAGTCACCACAACAATCACATAATATTGCATATTGATTAGACTTAACAGGTTTTCAACATGAGGAACAAGGGAACTTAGATGGACATTGGGATTTGAGAGAGGGAGTGGCGAGTCGAGTTTTGTTATTGAAGATAGCAAATACAACAATATTAGAGAGACAGACAAGTGGAGACGCGATCAATCAAATGGCTACTTAAGTTTCCTCAGTTTGGCAATGAGATGATAATTAGGAGGGTTAGGGTTGCTATGTTTTATGGGGATAGAATAACTGACATTTGCTAATACATGACGTTAAACAGCTTACTTATTATAATCAGTAAGTGGTAGTTTGGTGTATATTTTGAAACAATGCTATTGAAAGCTGTTGCTATCTTACACAGTAGGAGTCCAAAGAGGTCATGTTTCCAAATCGAATGCCAATTGTAGTGATAAATGATGATTGGAACATAATTTATAAATCAGAAATCAGAGAGCATGCCAATTTAGGGGTTAGTGGATGACGGACAAATGATGTAGCGAAGCATAACACTATTGGTTGAGCAAAGTAAGCTATAGGCATCAGAAAAATCAAATTCAGTTAGTGAATGGCTTGCTCAAAATGAGAGACAGAGTAAGCATAACTAGCACATATAGCAACTGAGTGGCTGGCACATAATATGTTATGCAGAGTAAACAAAATATGCGATAAATAAATATTATAGATGAACAAGGAAAATGAACTGGTTAACCCGTATCCCATTGTTTTCTAAATATGGATTGATATAGAGATTATAGTGGTCTCAGTAATCATATTGGTTGACAGACAAATGCATGAGTTACTGTCTGGCTAGCACAATGTAAGAGTAAAATTGCGTAAGTAAAATTAAATAAGTGAAGCTAATAATTTGGATAAACCTAAATCCCATATTTATCATGATATTGATTGTTACAGGGTCAGTAGACAGTCAGCTGGTGTATATTTTGGAAACAATGCCACAGAAGGCTGTTGCTGTCTTAGACAGCAGGAGTTCACTGAGGCCATGCTTTACAAATGAATACCAATTGCAATGATGAAATGATGACTGGAACAGAATTTCTAAAATTAGAAATCAGAGCATGTCAATTTAAGGGTTGATGGATGATGGACAAATGACGTAGAGGAGCACAACAGGATTAGATGAAGAAAATAAGCCATATGCATCAGATAAATCAATATTCAGTTAGTGAATGGCTGGCTCAAAATAAGAGACAGAGTAAGCATAAATAGCACACATAGCTACTGAGTGACTGGCACAGAAAACATTATGCAGAGTAATCATGGACAAGCAAAATGTATGGGATAAATAAATATAAATAAGCAAGGAAAATGCACTGGTTAACCCTTATCCCATGCACCAAGACATATCTCTTTCGCATCCACTACACAACAGATCTGTATCCGGGATTTAACAAATCAGCCGAAATTGATTTCTGAACTGTCACAGTAGAGGTTGAGACTATTAACAACACAAAATGAACACTATACATCACATGCCCATATTCAGATATGTCATCAAAGTTACCTAACCAGTTTACACCTTTTCTAACCCTTGCATAGTTAATGTGTGGTCTATAGATTAAATTCATTTTAATTATTTATTTCTCCAAATCACCCCCACCCCCACCCCCAATTTAAACTTAAACACCTCTGCATGGGGGAATCTGCATGTAAAAGAAGACAAACAAGCATAAATAAGCAAAATATGCGATAAATAAATATTATAAATAAACAAAGAAAATGCACTCGTTAACATTTGTTTCCATGCACCCATCGCTACTGAAACTAGTATAGAATTTTTCTGAATTAACATCATAGTTCAGGAATCATTCAATCTCCGATTTGAACATCTGTGATCTTTGTCTCCATTTGGATTTGAAGCTCAGTCAGCGGAACGTTCGCCCAATATTTCAATAACTATTAACATTATTTTGCCCGTGAAGTCTATCCTCTATGTTGTGGACTTTTTCGCGTTTATGTCTCATTAATTTGCCCAAGTACAAGATTATATCACGTTCTACATATTAAATGTGTAAACTACTCCGCAAGGATGTTCGTCTAAAGAAAACTAGTTCGGGAAGACGGGATCTACTCAAGATAAGACAAGACAAGAAGAAGAAAACTTATCACTTAGATTAGATTAGATTATTAGATTGGATAGTTTACAGAACGCAGGCTAGGGCCTTTATGTTCTGCTCATACTCCTTATTTGTAATGGTGAATAAACTCTATATGTACATTGATATTGTGATGCAGGTCAAAGTTTATACTTAATACGTTGACTAAATGTTATGTTTAAGTATACATAATATATTTTAGCATTCTTAATTACATACTTCCATATTTACATACATACATACATACATATATACAATTTGGGATTGCTGTTGTAACCAGTGTGTAATGGTGTAGAGCAGCATGAAACAGGAAATGGGTGATAACCCACCCATTCCCCATGTCATCATACAGTGCACCAGCACACCCATGCTTATGTAAAGTTCATAAAATTTTACAATTCATATATTATAACAATGTGAGAAGCATAAATATTAGAGGTTAGGAATGATGTGATAACACACCCTTTCCATCTCTCCTGATACCTTTAAAACCAATTAATAAAGTGACAATTTTCACACCTATTCCATAACTATTGCTTTTTGCCCCTTCAAATCATATAGGCCTACATACATGTGGAATACATACAATTAGAAATTAGGAACGGTGTGAATTGCACACCCCTTCGCTATCTCATACTACAATTAAGCAATTCAAATATACATGTGGAATACATAACTTTAGCTATTAGGAATGATGTGATTACACACCCATTCCTGTCATGGAATACAATTAAACTGGTACGTACCTAGCTGTTACATAGAATTAGAGTTTAGGAACGATATGATTTCACACCACTTCCTTATCTCATACTACAGTTAAGCAATTCAAAAACTACATGTGTACCTATGGAATACGTAACTTTAGATATTAGGAGCGATGTGATTACACACCAAATCCCTATCTCATACTACAGTTAGGCAATTCAATATACACGTGGATTACATAATTTAGATATTAGGAATGGTGTGATTCGACACCCATTCCCTTCTCAGAATACATATTATTTTACTGGTGTGTACTTAGCTTAGATAAAAATTACATAGTTATAGATATTGGGAACGATGTGATTACACACCAATTCCTTTCTCAAAGTACAATTATACTAGTAAGTAAGCTTATATAGAATACAGTCTAGACGTCAGGATCGATGTTATTCCACACCCAATCCGTTTCTCATTCTGTAGCATCCAGACCAATGTATCTGACTTGGAGGGCATAAGCTGCATCATGCTCAAATTTCATTTCCAAATTGTTCCAGAACTTGTCGAGTCTGCTCTCAAGACATTTGACGCTCGGCGCACTTACAACCTCCTGTGGTAGTCCGTACCAGACATCAGTGACATGGTTTACAAAGGAATATTTCCTAATGTTCAGTCTAGCAAAGTTCTTCTGTATTTTACACATATTAAAAGGAAACTAGTTCCGAGAGACGGGATCTACTCAAGATAAGACAAAACAAGAAGAAGAAAACATCACTTAGTAACAGTAAATGGTTTCGTTTTGTCTTAAGATCTCTAATACATCTTAAAGTAAGACACGGTGGATGGAATTCGTAACAATCTCTAATACTTACTAGCATAGCGTCTACATATAATAGGACAATAACTTGACAATAGGATAAAATTACCAGTTTTCGAATATTTTTTCAAATTTAATGTAGGATGAGGCAACCACACTCCATGACATTTAGCTTAAAACTTATACTTTGTTTAGGCCAATCATCATACTATTACCCCGCAAGCTAAAATGACCATGCCTTAGATGAGAATGACAGCTACAGACCTGCCAACCCCTACCGATTGCCAGTAGTTTGTGCGGAAATAGCATCCATTGATCCAAACTACGCATGTACGGGTTACGAGTGAAAATATGTAAATAAAAATTTTTTGAAATTAGGGTAATACGGACAAGGTGGTAAAATTACGAATTTCCATTTGTGAGGCTATAAAAACGGCGCCCGCTTATCAAAACACATGTCAAGATGTGATAATTGCTCAATCTAGCTGACATCTGAGAACAGCCCATAGAGTTGAAATGGCAGTGGAGTGCTTATGCTCATACCTTTATTTCGGCATATTATATACATGCAGCCTCAAAATGGGACTCAATTCTCTTTTGATAATTGGAAGAGAATTTGAATAGAGGCAAATTTATATATTTTTATGAGAAATGAAATTGTATTGACTATATTAATCTGACACTTTATTCAACTACGTAATAGAATTAGCATACATGCTCTACGGCTATTCTATATCTATGAAACAGCCTGCCAAGATTCTCTAATCTTGTTAATCGGCATTTTTCACCTTATTACATCGTTGGATTAATAGAATGCGAAAGTTAGCACTATGCGAGAATCCCGGAAGTTTGTTTGTTTATGATGGCTACAGATATGCAATTCAACTTTATATTAAATATAGGTACGATGTAAATCAGAAATCATCCGTTCAAAGCGTGAGAAAATCAAAATAATCTTTTTATATTTTAATATAATTAGTCTTTACTGAAATATTGTAACATGAATTTCCTAGTAATATATATTTCCGTGATCGCGGTATGAGATTTTGTGCACAGTGGACTTCCTTCTTTATTTTCTGATTTTGGTGTCTAAATATGGAAAATAATCACCAAACTTTGTGCAAGCATTCAGCGCAACCTGATAGTGCTGCAATACCAATAAAAAACAGTTCAAAAGACATGTGTATAAGCGAGAATATACAGAAAGATGACCGGTTTTATAAGAACAAAAAAAGGTGATACGTACATGTACATGCACATTGCAAAGAAATAAAAAATATCTATCAAAAAATGTAATGGTAAATACTCACACAATACTAGATTACTATATTTACATTTTACCACCGGAATGACTAGCTTGATAACAGTCAATCATTCCAGTTTTGCCCTGTACCAGTTTCTATGCGAAAAATGAGTAAACTTTACTTTAGAACTTTAAACAAGATTTTCAGAATATTCAGAGCAGACTGAGCAGTTGTATTAAAGTTTGGTTGTTTTGACATTAACACAAGTCCGGACAGTAATATGGGAGTGCTTCTAGGCCGAATCAAATCATCATGCAAACGCTATTTACGTAGTGGCAGCTACATGAGACATATTGACTTTTTTATCTGTAAACGTGTCATGTTTATTTGGAAGTAAAGGTAAGATACATAGTCATATGCTATTTGAATTTTTGAAGTGATACTGGTCCATGCCCATTAATTCCTTGCTTAGTTGGTAGAATAGAATATATGTGCAATGATGGGCGGCTCGGTGCAGCAATGTGGAAACACTAAGGGGTATTAGAATTAACAGTAACTCTCCAACTCAATTTTTTAATTGACGTGTGAAGCCCCGTGTGAAGCGCCCCCCCCCCCCCCCCCCCCCCCCCCACACACACACACACACACATACACACACACACACACACACATAGAATGGGAGGAGGGTGCGACTGGCGCATCCATCGAAAGAATGTAAAAATTAGATGCGCTTAGAAGCCATCTTCTATATCTTATACATCTCTAAATAAATATCAACCTCTTGGATTTTTGAATACATAGCTATTTTATATGAGTAGGCATATGAGTACACACGCACGCACACAGACACACACACACACACACACATACACGCACGCATACAGACACACACACACACACACACACACACACACACACACACACACACACACACACACACACACACACACACACACACACACACACACACACACACACACACACACACACACACACACACACACACACACACACACACACACACACACACACACACACACACACACACACACACACACACACACACACACACACACACACACACACACACACACACACACACACACACACACACACACACACACACACACACACACACACACACACACACACACACACACACACACACACACACACACACACACACACACACACACACACACACACACACACACACACACACACACACACACACACACACACACACACACACACACACACACACACACACACACACACACACACACACACACACACACACACACACACACACACACACACACACACACACACACACACACACACACACACACACACACACACACACACACACACACACACACACACACACACACACACACACACACACACACACACACACACACACACACACACACACACACACACACACACACACACACACACACACACACACACACACACACACACACACACACACACACACACACACACACACACACACACACACACACACACACACACACACACACACACACACACACACACACACACACACACACACACACACACACACACACACACACACACACACACACACACACACACACACACACACACACACACACACACACACACACACACACACACACACACACACACACACACACACACACACACACACACACACACACACACACACACACACACACACACACACACACACACACACACACACACACACACACACACACACACACACACACACACACACACACACACACACACACACACACACACACACACACACACACACACACACACACACACACACACACACACACACACACACACACACACACACACACACACACACACACACACACACACACACACACACACACACACACACACACACACACACACACACACACACACACACACACACACACACACACACACACACACACACACACACACACACACACACACACACACACACACACACACACACACACACACACACACACACACACACACACACACACACACACACACACACACACACACACACACACACACACACACACACACACACACACACACACACACACACACACACACACACACACACACACACACACACACACACACACACACACACACACACACACACACACACACACACACACACACACACACACACACACGGTCGTGATACACATGTTTAGCCATGTCAAGCCCTTTGAGTTCTAACCATAAAATATGATGCCACCATCCACACGCAACTGGAATCAGACATTTGAAGGCCTCCTTTGAATAGCCCTGGGCCAAATGTACCTCGGACACCCACACGTCAATATGGCTAAGTATTAGGCTGCGCAATCATAATTTAAATTTATACTTATTCCATGCACACTAGCTGTTGAATAGTTTGTTACTAATTTGACATAATTGTGTTGCTACCTCATCTGTCTAGTGTCTGTTCATCCAGCATATATCCATCGTATTCTTTAAGCGAGTCGTTAAGAAGTGCTGGGCAGGAAGATCCATAGGGCCAGATACATGGTTGGTCCCGGAAACCTGCTTGATCGATTTTGTTGGTGGCCATCTTGGATTTTACACTATTTTTAAAAATTACATTTTAAAGACCTGTGAAACTGGTTGACGTGAAACTCAAGCTGAACAAACCCTGTGCATGTTCAACATGATTGGTAGATTTGTCTTGGATGACTTAATTTTTACAAAACCACTTTTCACTGCATCCCGCTGGTTGCAAATATAATTAGGAACTAAGGTCTAATTAAATATTTTCAAGACAAACTTCGCAGGTCCACCGTGCAGACACATGCACGAATGCACGCACACTCAACGTGTTCATCTGACACAACAATCCGCCCGCCCGCTTTCACATTGTGAGTTCGGAACAGGTTCAATTGACCAAAGAATACATAATTCTTCGATTAACATTGCTCTAACATTTATACGTACATGTAATCACAAGAAACTCAGAATGCAGGAAATCTAGTCACGGTTAGGTAGGTGGGTATCCCCGAACACACTACTGAGAGGTGGGGTGTGATGGGGACACCCACTTCATATGTTCCATCCAGCATGCCCTTTTGTGGAACCTGCCCCCACCCCTCAAATTTGCTTCCGGTGCCCCTGGCCATGGCAGCCGCTCCGTCCGTAGTTGTGGCCACACCGGTACCGGGCACCCATCCAGTGCTGGTTGGTTTGCCACCAACCAACAAAGTGACGGGCGTTGCTGGCCAAGCATGGCATACACCTATCTCGCCTGGTCGAGCGGCCACACACGGTGTGCCAATGGCGCCTGTGTATGGCCACGGGTCCGCACTGTTTTCCGTGTGGGCCTGCTCCATGGAACAGCCTGTTTCATGGGGTGATGGCGGAACCGCATGATACTGGTGGTGTTGGCTATCCATCAGTCGCTCCTTGTCAGGAGGCCGCTGCTGGTAGACTCGTGAACACATCAATGGGTGATGTTTTTATGGGGATGTCTTCCTCAGAAGTGGACTAATTTTGAAATGCCGTCATCAAAGGCAGAAATAACATTTTACTACCAATTGCGAGGCTGCTAAATGTACATGATTTTTTTTTCCATTATATGCTGTTTATCTGATTACTATTTGATTATTGCCTTTATGGTGACTAAATATTTATTCATAGCACACATTTTTCTTTATAACTCTGGAGCGGCCTAGCCAGTGTGGATGATAGAGCCATTTTCGCCAAGCTAAATTCAGTTAAATCTTGCTTCACCCTCTCTCAGCTGAATCTACTAAATGTTCCTGTGAATGAAACGAAACGAAGAAGGTGCTCATTTTGGGGCCGCGTTGCTATGTCTGTTGCTTTCTTGTACAGCAGTAGTTTGGCAACGCTGCTCATAAAACTGAGTTCATTTTACACCCAGTTATACAATCTCGATATTTGCTCAGCCGTTGAAAGGTTGATCACACATTTTCGCACAGTCTCACACACGCTCACGTTCGCTTTCACTACCGCAAGTGCAAAACATGCACACACATTTGCCCACCTGCGCGTACATCCACACGCGCACACACCCACGCATACGCCAATTGGCGTAACAAATATACTTTGATTATGTTTATTTTGCTTTGAGATTTGTGTTAACAACAGGAAATGGTGAATGAATTGAAAATTTAATAGGAAATTCGGATCATCTTTAGTTGTGACTTGCACCTAGTATGCCTATGGATCTGTCTGTCTGTCCTGTTGTCTGTCTGTCCATTTGTCTGTCTGTTGGCATTTCTGACAAGGCTGCCTAGGTCACACATGTCGCACATGTTCTTTTAACTCTGAAATTGTCGCTGTATATAATTAATTTACATGCTTTTCCTTATTACTGCAAACCAATGTTTGAAGCACATTAACACTTGTGCTGCTGATTTTATGTATTATGTTTCATTTATTGTTAATTGGTACCTGTCTGTGGAGTTTTCTTGATGATATTTGTTCTGTCACAGATAGCAATGTGTTTGGGGACGCTGTTTGCAAATTCTGAAGCTATATAACTTTTCTCAATTTGCGTGGAATATGTTTGTTAATATGCTACTCTAGTTGTGAATGGATGATGGAAGTTTGTGATATGCCAGTGCTCTATGGCAGATACGGTTGTGCTGGGCAAGAACTTTTATGGGTTTGTCGAAAGCATAATTAAATGTGACTTCGGTACTTGGCCTCAGAAGTGTGCCAGCATTTGCCTGATTATCTGTTGCCACATAAGCATCTGCGCAGTGTTGGTTTTCGATGTCAAATTGGGGGAATTAACTCTTTTATTCCACTGGTGTTGTATTATATACAGTACTTTGTTTATGAATTTCCTTGTTTGTTGGAAATGAAGCTAAACAAGTTAATTATTTGAGAATGGCTTGGCTTAAAGTCACTTCAGCAGACAAGGGCAACATTTCTCAAAATACTTAGCTAGTTTCTTTTTATATGATAACACTAACTTCCCAGAATACATTGGATGAAAGTTTGCTCTGTACTTGTTTTTTGGACACAGCCAGCTGAGGTTCCAACTTGATATGTGGACTTGCTGATATGATTGTTTGGCATGCGGAGTCAATGGTCCCCATATGTAGGCGTTAACCCTGATTAAATTGGCCACGGATAGTGCACTTGTATGTATGATATCCTGAATAGAGTTTTTGATTAGTTAGGTTCCTAGTTATACTATTTAGTGCCCATGTACTTATTATAATACTTATAGGAGAATATGTAACTTTCACTTATATTTAGCTATCTTTAATTCAACTGCTCAACTGCATAATAATTTCTTGATGTTGTCATGGTATCAATGTTTAATCTGACAGTCCATCCGTTTGTGTGTACATCCGTGTGTACGATAAAACACACATTTTTGAATATCTCTATGTGACTGATTGCCAAATTTGAATGTTGCATCCTTGTCAATGTCCTTCAATCATTAGTCTGTCTGTCATCATCATCACACATCTCCTTATATAACCAATAACTTCTGCCTTGACAATGACAAGTCCTGACTATTATGTATATGTAGATTAGATATATAGGCCTATGCCATATTTTATGCTTATTTACTTATATAATTGATCATTTGTTTATTTGTTTGATATACTTGAGTTATAGCTCGCTATTTCGTTCATGGTTAAAATACTTGTTTGGGTGTCCATTTTCATGCTTTCATTTGCTAGTTATTGTTTGCCATTACTTCAAAATCGTGCAAATTACGAAGCACAAACACATCGGTACAGCATATTTAATACAATGTATTACATGGGTTAATGTTTTGCCCATGTCATTTCTGGTAGTCCATATGACGGGTGGATTGCATGTGTGTGTGTATGGATGTATGAAAGTCGTACCCTGTGGCCAAGGGACTGTGTTTGGTTTGTGTGCGGATGTGGCTATCAGAAACATACATCGGCACAAATTGCACAATATTGATTTACCATGTGATATACTCTGTACCCCAGTTTACTTCAAGCTTTTGAAATATACATCAGAACCATACTTCATATTGAATTACGTACACCTTTTTCCACCTCATTTTATAGGATGCTATTTTATATGCAGTCCTTTGCCAGTTCCAATATGATTTATGGTAAAATTGTTGTCTCATTTTAAATTTTTAGGGCTGGTATGTTAAATATATATGTTATAAGCCATGTTGGAATTGACAAAATGACAGTAGGCGGACAAGGGATGTACCTCATGTATAGTTAGCATCACTTAAGTACATGTACATGTACTAATGTACATGGAGTTGTTTCCCTTTATTCACGTCCATTTCTTGATACGGTCAAGCATTTGGAAATGATGGTGAAATAGGAGAGGCAACATCTTATTGGTAGTTTCTGCATCGTGTATTGAGATGATATTACCTTCCCCTGTTGGAGATATATATAGGCGCTGCTACTCTATAGAGAGGGAGATGATTTGGTATCTGAAACGAGTCAACATCTTGAAAAGATAAATATTCAAGAGATCAAAATAAAGTGTGTTGATTTGTTAGTAGTTGTTATACACCCTGTACACCCCCGAACCCAACAATCACTTGAAAGCCTGGCTAGAGAATCGAACCAGTCATTCTAGCGATACATTTTCAAAAATAGTCTTCTCTTGGCCTACAAATGAACATACATTCACAAAGCAAAATGTTAATTTTTGTGACCGATCTCATTAAATAGTAAATAAAAGTTTGGACTTGAAATATATTATACAGTAGATCTTATTAACGAGTATATAATTTTTAATCATAGGTTTCTGTGAGTATTTTTATCATCCAAAGAGATACCAACACAGTTCACCTATTACCGTAGTCAGTAATGCGTTATACCAGCACACACAGTTGACACACGGCGGAGTGCGAAGCACCGTCATCTACATCACTAATTGGTTTCAAGTTAATTGTGCTTTTAGATTTATATAAATACTTTTTCTCAAACAATCCCGATTCATTTCCATCTTTTACCGGTGGTACAAATGTAGATTATTTAATATTGTATGAAATTACCAATAAACATCATTTTCCTTTTCCTTTCCTTTAAATTCATAGTCTCGCACATCCGGGCATCTTGAGATCGGCCGCCATTAAAGTTGGGGCAAACTTACTACATGCTAAAGAGGACTGCCCAAAGCAATGCATTGTTTACATTTTCCATGAAGCTCAAACCATTAAATCATGTATCTGAGTATCGGTAATAAATGCGCCCGGTATCAGAAAACATCAAATCATGAGTGAATTTTTCAAGATAGTAAAGAGAATGTAATTAAAGTTTTACGGCCCATTGCTCATAATGTTAAATTAGCCCCTCCATAAATGGCGTCGCTCCCAGGGTATTATGGGAAATTTGATTGTGATGACGTCATCGCGATTCTATGGATTACATTAATTTTTGTTTGAAGCCTCTGGCTACAGGAAATACAGATTTTATTAGATTAACTTTTATCACCCTGATGTCAGAAATGGAATTGCGGTGTATGAAGAAGCCAGTAGAAGGGAGAGTGATGTACATGTACATTTTGGAATCAATTACTGTCACGTATTGTTGTCACACCAGGGTGCCAGCAGTCAGAGACTTGGAGGTGATAAAATAAAAATTCTGCTATTTAACCCTTTATTGGTCAAGCCGGCCCAAACCGCCATCAGTAGTGGTCTTTAGGAATGTCCAATTACAGGCCAAGAGAAGACTACTTTTGAAAATTTACTGCTGGAATGACTGGCTCAGTCAATCCTGTGGTAAATTAAAAAAGATTGTCTTGGCCTGAAAAATGGTCATTTACTAAGGAAAATGTTCCATTTTTTTTTTTAAAATCTTGACCATTAAAGGGTTAATGATCAGGATTTGTTTAAAAAAATCTATGTTCCTGATAATATCTGTCTATTTGCAGGCCACGAGAAGACTATTTTTCTGAAAATTTTTCACTGGAGTGAGTGGCTATAATTTATCGAGCCAGGCATTCCGAGCCAGGCATTGCGGTGTTAAATTTGTAAAAGTAGGCTTGTAGCCATCCTCAAGACCTGACTGCGAAGACCAGTTTTGGCCGGCTTGACCATTAAAGAAATCTAAATACATTTTACCAGCAACCAAATTCTTCCCCGGCACCATCCCGCTCCTATTCCAATACTGTTTTAAGCCACCCACCCACCACCACCTTCCATTGCTAAATCTCACTTACCCTTACTACACTACATATTATGTAATATTATGAGATGACTAGATTAATTCAGTGATGTTTACAACAGTATTGGCTTTGCTTGATAGAATGCTTATAATTTGTTAAAATTGATTATACAGCATTAAAGTTTAAAATGCTATTAAAATTACAAATTAAATTATAAACTTAGATGAGATAATGAGAGACAACTCCAAAAAATATTGCTTCAAGAGTTTTCTTTCTTTGTTATAAGTTTGGAGGTAAAATATCTGTGCAAATTTCCGTGGTAAATATTGGCAAAGTTCTATATTCCGAGCTTTGCTGACTATTTTCCGAGTCAAAATTTAGCAAAGTTCTAAATGCCCGAGATTTTTCCGAGGTATTCCCAGGTCTTCATAGAAGATTCCGACGTTATATTCCGGGTTCTTCAATATTTCCGAGAATATTTCTCGGACGTCCGAGGAATTATTGAGTTAGAACTCGGGTGTCCAATGATGGTCCGAGCGGAAGTCCGAGGATTTTCCTCGGAAAACCTTGGAAATCTGCGGCGTTCCTCAGAAAATGTAGGGCTGGGTTTTTCGGAGGAGAACATTTCTCTTACATCATGTTAAAAGTTATACTAACTAACATGTTTCTCGGTTTTTATGATGATACTGATGATGAATAATGTTATTAAAATTATTCTTATTTCAGAATATAAAATGAAGATGTCTCAGCGACGGACAAGCGAATATAGAAAACAGTTCCTGACAAAGTCTCTCTTGAAGCACCTGCCAATCTATCATGATAATGTGGCATATCGCATTGATCGACGTGAGAGAGAACACATGCATACACCCATTATCTGGGACAGTAGTGACTCGGATACAGAGAGTTCTAGTGACTCTATTAAGTTAAGTCCATGTAAGCAAGTTCCAATGTCTCATAGTTTGCAGGAATCAAAAGGTACTCAGATACCAAGTAGTGAATCAATACATGGACAATCTGTGGCTTTGAAAGATGAATCAGTGAAGCGTGTGAACAAAAATAATAGAAGACTTCAGAGAGATGTGCAAGATAGTGAAGTCAGAAAGGAGAATATGCAGCATCATAGTACAAATGTGGAAAGAAGTGCAGTTAATAGTAAAGACAGAATAGATAAGCAGTCAAATAGGTTAGAGCATAAGAATGTTAGGAAAATGGCTTCTCAGTATACTGGTAGCCATGATGACTACTCAGATTATCTGTATGATAAGTCTAAGTATGAAATCTATAATAAGTTAGATAGTGTACCCCCTGGTGATGATAGAGAACCATATGTCAAACAGAAGTACACTAAAGACATTAAACTCAATCAGTTACTGTTATTGAAACCTCAGGAAGCTGATGCATCTCAACGACATTCTGTACAGGACGATCCGAAAAGACAATCTCAACAAGTCAACGGTCGAGATTATAATGATGTAATAAAGAGAGTCACAAATAGGGCTGGCAGAACATTCAAGAAACAGTCAAGACATCCCAATATCTGTAGTTCAACACCACAATTTACAGGCACAAGTAAGCCTTATTAGATTCAGACTATAATGCCAAGATTCATGTGCCAGAAGTATTGTCTGGAGTATACACATACACCTTAATTTAACCGTCTTCATTTTGAAATCCTGGGAAAATGATTTCAATAAATGTAATATGTAATCTGCTGAATGTATTGGAAACAGTTCTTGAATTGTTTCCAAGATAATCAGCTAGATTTAATTGAAAAATTACATAATTGGTCGCTTATGCCAGGTCTTAACTATTTAACCCTTACCACTCTGATATCAAAACTTTAACGTTTCAAATTAAATTTGAAAGATGAACTCGTGTTCATTTTTCAACAAATTTGATGGAAGATGGTGCTGTCATAGACAGCAACATCGTCCAACAAATTTGTTGAAAAATGTACACCCGTTTCTTTTCTATTGACACAGTAAGATAGAATATTGACATCAGAGTGGTACGGGTTAATAGTCAAGAAAATAACACATTTTTCCATTTGCCGATCAAGAGAAGAAAATTAAAAAAAAAATTTACACTGGAATGGCAGGCTCGTTAACTGAGCCAACAATATCTGTGGTAAAACTTCAAAAATGGACTTCTAATACAGTTTTGGCTGAGGTGGTCATTAAAGGGAGTTTGTTAATAACACATCTCAGTGCCACAAGATTGTGCCCCATACCACATGTAACAATGCGGGCTCTTTAACGTCATTATTTTTGTAACTTATTCCGCCTGTACTTTCGAATTGCGAGTTTTGTGATGAAATATTTTTTCTTTATTGTGGTTGGTGCGGCTATCATCTTTATTGTTGCTACATGTACTCAATGTCAATTTGACTCATGTTTGTGGATGTCGTTGAATTATAGGAGAGGCCTTCAACGCATGTAATGTACAGTACTTAACCCTATCATTTTGAATACCATATGGAGCAAAATAACTTTTTAACCATTTAACCATTTCAACAACGTAATCCCTGAAAACATAAATTCTTTGCGATTTATAGCATGCACTTTTTACTTCGAATAATACTTACCAGATGTACTATTATGATAATGTCTATTATCTAGTCTAGCTCAAAATAACTCTGCACTCTCCTGGTCCTGCCCATACTGTGTCTGGGGATTACCATAGCCCCAGGTACCGAGTCAATTCCCAATCACAGTCAGATTCGTCTATTTTGCTTGACTTGAAAGTCGCGTTTTTTGTCAGCTCAATTTAAGTCAAATTTTTGCGCTCCAAGTGTGTAGTTAGAGTTTTTAATGGTGTCTTCATGGAAGGAAAAGGAAAATCATCACAGGGGCAGGTTGTATCAATCTAGAATTTATACATTCGTGCCATAATGACTGTTTGAAATTTTCTTAAATTAGCACATTGTTTTAAAATGGTAGCCATTGTTGGTATCGCTCTGGTACCCGTTAACTATTTAATCTTATCCGAGTACTTGGTTAATTTCTCTTGCGACTCGGTTCCTTCCAAGACGGATGCGCCCGTAGCCAAGATGGCGGCGCCCATGATTAATGTTTTGTTTTGACTTGGCGTGTCTATGCACTCGTTTTGATGCCAATTTTTAGCTTTCACTTCATTGTCGAGAGTGTTTGTAGCGATTGGCATTTATTTCTTGGCTGTATTAACGTTAGTTAATTACCAAGTCTTGTTTATAAATTTCACTCTAAAAAGTTTCAAATATTTCCTGCCTAAAGACTTGATTATCATTAATTTAAGAGAAAGTTAATGTTTTCTAAGTAATTTTGAATTACAATCAAGTAAATTGTGCGTGTTGCTCGTCATCGTATGTCATGTGCAGCATTTTAATTTTTACTCTGTATTCGCAGAAGGCCAAAAACCAGGACACGCTGTGTCAGAAGTGTAATCGGTTCTGGTCATCACTGTGTGGCTTGCGCGAAGTGCAAGGTTGGAAGTCCTTGTGATGTGTGTGCGAAGTGGTCGTCGGAGTTGGTGGCAGAGTTCGATCGTGATCGACGTGTGCGTTTGGAGAGGATCGCGTGGGATAAGGTGGCCAGGCTGGATCAGGCATCAGTAAAAGGTCTTGAAGAGCATCTGAACAAGCGTATGGACTCAGCATTGGGTGTATTGGCGGCCCAGTTCAAGGCGATGTATGAGACTTTTCAGTCCACGATCCCGGCGATGCAGGCTGGTGCAGGGTAGGCTTGCGTCTATACTTAATGCATACCTTATATCCATCATCGTGGGAGTGAAATTATTAATTGGGACTGCCTAAATATTCCGTATAGTTTAATAAACATTATTTATTTCATCAAAATTTGAGATAAAATGTCGACGAGAAAAAAATATAAGTTACATGATGTATCAGCTTCCGCTTATAGTCTCCCTTTGTAGGACGAGTTTAGGTCATTATCGGAGTAACGCGAAGATGTTAATATTAGTACCCGGGGAGATACTGGGCAATCCACATACATAGGACGGGAGTTTTGAGTAGGTTCGAGTGTAACGGCGTAAACTCATCCTATAGAGCAGTTTATAGTTGCTTTCAGAATGTACGATTTACATTTAAGAGTAATCAACAGAACGCACATTTCAAAATCACACAACCTGGAATGCTGTTGCTTTATTTTCTTTAATTTTCTGGTGATGTCAGGAACGAAGGGAGTCGAAAATCTTCACCTAAGCCATTGTGTGCAGATTCCTACTGTGGGAGGCAGACTTCAACTGTTCTCAAGCCAATGGGAACTGGTCGTGCAAGATTGTTTAGTCTGTCAGTGGTTAGGAAATGGCTACGAACCGGACTGGCTCATCCGTCAATCGTTAGTTCCGTTAACATCGACTCCAGTTTGGACTCCCGTTCTAAGGGAATCCGATCGTCTAGATGCCATTTGCTCAGAAATCAAAGATCTTCAGCAAAAGACCACGATTCATCTGGTCCTCCCTAGGCTTCTATTCGATGATGTTCCTCATTCCGAAACGTACCGGAGGTTGGAGAACAATTCTCAATCTCAAACCGTTGAACAAATTTATTCTTTCTCCAAAGTTTCAGATGGAGACTGTAGCAGCAGTGATGACGGGGCTGAGAAAAGGCATGTGGGCAGTATCGATAGATATGAAGGATGCATATTTTCATATTCCAAAGTCAATTCCTTATCAGAAATACCTTCGCTTTGCGTTTCAAGAGAATGTTTGGGAATTCAATGCGCTTCCGTTTGGTCTGACCACAGCCCCGATGGTCTTCACCAAAGTGGTTCTCACCATGACTTCTTATCTTCACAGGAGAAACATAGCTGTTCATACCTACATAGACGACTGGCTGCTGAAGGCGGGGAATCCAGTCACTGCGCAACAATCTTCAGGTAGTCCTAGCCTTACTAAAGGACCTAGGATGGATTGTGAATCTAGATAAATCAGAATTAACTCCATCCCAGGAGTTTGTTTATCTGGGAATTTTTTTTCAATCTCGGGGACGGCATAGCTTTTCCAGCGGAGAGTAGAGTCAAGAGTTTGATTGCGGTGCTGGATTCAGTTCTCTAGGAGCCTTTCTCTAGAGAAAGTGGTTCCTTATGCGGCACTCAGGTGCAGGCCGATTCAGATGTATCTAATGTCATTCTGGTATCAGAGAACGGATCCGTTATCTCTGAGAATTCCAGTAAAAGAACCACCTTCAGTGGTGGTTATCAGAACAGAATCTCCTGCGAGGTGTTCCTCTACAACCTCCTCAACTGCAGATGTCCATCTTCACAGATGCGTCGACGACGGGTTGAGGAGTGGTATTGGATGATCAGTCAGTGTCAGGGGAATGGGCTCGGACCAATGCACAGAAACATATCGATGTTCTCGAATTATTAGTGGTGGCATTAGCACTTCGAAAATTCGAGAGCTTAATCCGAGACAAGATTGTCCTAATAAGGACAGACAACTCAACAGTGGTGTCTTATTTGAACCGCCAGGGCGGGACAAGATCACCAGAGTTGTGTATGATGATTTGGAACCTTCTGCTGTGGTGCCAAGAGAGTAATATTATTCTTCGGGCAGCACACATTCCAGGAAGATTGAACATCCTAGCAGGTGCTCTCAGTCGAGGGACGGTTTGTCGTCCGACGGAATGACAGCTCAACCAATCGGTAGCGGAGGTTCTATTCAAACATTGGGGCAAGCCAAATGTGGATTTATTTGCGATGAAACGAAATGCAAAGATGGTCACATATGTGTCATCGATCCCGGACCTGCTAGCCTTAGCAGTAGATGCACTGGCGATAAGATGGAAGGGAATGTACACGTATTCGTATCCTCCTACGATTCTCATCCCAAAAGTTCTGGAAAAGATAAGAGAGCATGTGTGCCAAGTACTTCTGATCGCCCCTCATTGGCCAGGCCGCTCATGGTTTACGGATCTGCTGGACCTTCTGGTCTGCAATCCAATCCCTCTTCCAGACAGAAGAGATCTAATCTCTCAGAACAAGGGTCTGTATCTCCACGACAGGCCGGAAATGTTCAAATTGACTGCATGGATGTTATCAAGCAGCGTGCAATTAAGGGTGGCTTTTGTGAGCAAGCAGCGAAGTTTGCCGCTTCAGCCAGAAGAGGGTCAACCACAAGAACATATAATTATAGAATCAACAAATTTGCAGAGTGGTGTAAGGGAAGAGATATTGATCCCTTTTCTGCATCTGTTCAACACGTAGCAAATTTTATCTGTCATTTATATGAAGTTGACAAACTTGTACCTTCAACCCTAGCAGCATATAAGTCTGCATTAGCTTCAGTCATTCCCAGGGTGGCCATTGAAGGAGTGGAGAATGACACTTTAAATGAAGTTATTAAAGGAATGAACAATTTGCGACCTAGACAGCCAATTCCTATCCCAGCATGGAATCTATCTCTTGTTCTACAGGTTTTAGGGCATGCTCTCTTTTAACCAATTAGATCTATAGATATTAAACTGTTAACTATTAAATCAGTTTTCTTGGTTGCAGCAGCGTCGGCGAGAAGGAGAAGCGAAATACATGCGCTTTCTGCCAAACAAGACCGTTTTGTCATCACGCGTGAAGGTTTAAGACTACGTCATTCACTGATTTCTACCTTCGCGACATGTCCAGCACACTTAATCCGGTAGCCATCGCCAATTTGTTGAATCTTAACTAAAGCCACATCCGACCACTATTTCGCACACATCGCAAGGCTCTTCCACATGCACTGAACAATGGCTATGCACATGATCCGAGGATGACCGTGGATTGGGCCAAGCTCCTGTGATCAGCAAGAAAAGACAAAGCACTCAAAATTGTGAGTGTTTACATTAATTAAGTGACTAATATTAGTTTATTTACAGTCGATTTACCAGACTGAATAAGTAAATAGTCTGGCCAAGAGTATCTTATTCTTTCAACAGACATTAGACTCATTCCAATTTGAAAATCTATTCGATATACTGAGTGTTTTTCAAAATTAGAAGTTGTAGTAGCTTCTTTGCACTCTACTGGACTGCCCTAGCTGAGACTTGACACGAGTCTGGTGGGTGTTGCTCCCCTTTTTGACAGCCCTCTGGAATTTGTGCGGACAAATGAGGGGGGGGCGCGGTCTAGACCATGGAAGTTTAGCACTATGAGTCAGATAGCGGAACCCAAGCATATGCCAGGGTTCTAGTCTCTTCACAACCTTCTCTGTTGGATGGTAGATGAGTGCTGGTTCGAGCCTCACCTCCTCTCACCGGTATTTCTTGGCTGTCGAAATACGGAGTTCATCATAATAGTACATCTGGTAAGTATTATTCGAAGTAGAATAAAAAAAGCATCCACTTTTGTTTCTATGAGAATTCTTAATACTTACCAGATGTACTATGGCCTTTCCTCAGCCGCCCCACTGAGGTGAGGCTGAGCTGCTTTCGCTGTTTGTCAAGGCAAACATAAGACGAATCTGACTGTGATTGGGAATTGACTCGGTACCTGGGGCTATGGTAATTCCCGGACACAGTATGGGCAGGACCAGGAGAGTGCAGAGTTTTTAATTGTTTATTTTGAGCTAGACTAGATAATAGACATTATCATAATAGTACATCTGGTAAGTATTAAGAATTCTCGTAGACACAAAATCGGACGCTTAGTTGATTCAGGTGAATATTTTGAAATTAATATGACTGGAAGACATTGCTGCCTAAGGCAGCAATGACTTCCAGTCATATTAATTACAAAATATTCAACGACTTTCCTATTAGTTTGCCCCTATTAGTTTGCCCTGTGATTGAGATACTGGGAATTTATTGGTTAACTTTTACTGTTAGAAGAGTAACTGGGTTACTGGGCAGGATTGATCAAGGAAATCAAGAGCTTTGCTTAATTGATATCCATTTGCATAGAAAACTATTTTTCACAATTTACAAGTGGAATAACTAGCTCGATTATCAGACCAGTCATTCCAGTGCTAACACATCAAAAAAGATCTGCTTCGCCAGTAAATGCAGTGAGGCTGGTTTTGTGCCGCCAAGCCTTCAACATGTTTAACCCTTTAATGGTCAAATTTTCTCAAGAAATTCAAATTATTTGCTTGTTGAATGTCTATTTTCAGGACAAGAGAAGACTATTTTAGAAAATTTATCACTGGAATGACTGGCTCGGTTATCGAGCCAGTCATTCTGGTGGTAAGTTTTCCAAAATTGTCTTCTGTTGTCCTGCAAATGGACATTCCCTAAATCCACTACCGAGGCCGGTTTTGGCCGGTTTTGTCCGGTATGACGATTGAAGGGTTAATGATCAAGACAGTCAGAACTGGCTGAATTGCAGTGATATTTAGGAGTTTGCATCTGCAGGTCAAGAGAAGACTATTTTTGAAACTTTCGATGTATGAGACAGTCATTGCTGTAGTAAAATAATCTCTCGACCTGCGATGGACATTCACTAAGAATTATTTTTATTTCCGTGACCAAATTTGACCATTAAAGGGTTAATTGCTGAGACCGCCCACCCTGACCTTTACAGTGGTCTTGAGGAGTATTCATTTGCAGGTTTAAAGAGAATCCTATTCTTGAAAATTTGTGAATTTAATTTTTGGGTTGTCAATAACCGAAATTAAAAAAAAATAGAAATGGAGCCATCTTCTCGTGGCATGCAAATTGACATCTGTTAGACAAGAATATTGATTATCTTAATGGTTAATGGCTTAAAGTTCTCAGAAACGAAATGTGTTTTGAGGGCCATGTGATTGTACCTGATCAAAACAGGTGGTCTTCTGCCAATCTATTTTAAAGAACCACAATCATTCGACCAAAGAAGAATAGTATTATAAATCTAAGCTTTATGGTTCAAAAGTATAGCTAATTCTGTTTTAATTTCTTTATTTTAGATACATTGAATACACTTAATGGTTCATAGATGTGAGTGTGCGTGAGTATACATGCATATGTGTAAATGTATGGGTGTATGTATGTGTAGATGGGTGATAAATGGACAAATTACTTTTATAATAAACTCGTTGATACTTTTCTTGTGAAATGTTCTTTTTAATTAATGAATTGTAGCATTCAAATGGCACATCTTGCGATGGATAAAACTTTTCTACTTATTCTGTTTAGCCAAAAGAAGCCTGCAAGAACACTATCCCAGTTATGCTAATGGTATATGTACACGGGTGAGACGACCTAGGCGCCCCGATCGTGTGTCATTGGTACAAGCAGCAAGGCCACATTCAGCTCCAGTGGCCTCCAATGACCAGTTTAAACATCCGTCCGAGTCCAAAGTGAATAAACCAGCTGCAGCAGAGAAACCTGTGTTTTTACCATTTGGTTGGGCAGATTCAAAGAAAGATGTTGGTTTGAAGAAAACACACAATGTTAGAGCAGCATCAGCAGTGAGTATACAGTACCTCATCAAGCAGTAATTTACAGATTTACGGCTATTGTAGTGTTATTATCAGCACCGCAGTTTCCTCTGATTTTAGACCATTACAGAGACTCCACTTTCGAGACCAGGCGGGTCAGAACCGGGTCTCGTTAGTGGGACTGTAAATGCCTACCATTACCTGGCACAAATCTGATCAGTTTATGCAGATTTTGGAATGTGACATCATAATAGTAGTATGGCATCACATGATGATGTTAATTTGTGATGTCATATCGTCATGGTAAAGAATGCCATTGTCTCCTATGCTGGTGGTTGTGATTAGCTGGCAGGTTTTAACCTCTGAGCCAACACAGTCTTCAACACATCAGGGATTAACAGACTGTAGCTGAGCAAGTGGCTGTGTTGGAGACTACCCAGTTGAGATGTGACAAGAATATGCGATATAAACCACCTGACTATATCATGGCAATCGCTAGATATTGACAACAAAAACCATGAACACTTGCAAATAACAAGATGTAAATTTGAACAAAGCATGACATCATATATTCAGTGTTAAGTGTTAACATAACAATAACACTGTCAATGATGGCATTCATGTTAAACATAAGAAACATTATAATAAGGAAATATTAGTTACCTTTACGGGATGTAGAAATTGTTTGAGTGTAGCTTTCATGACCATCTCGGTCACTTCTTTAGCACTAATAATTTCTACATCCCGGAGAGGTAACTAATATTTATTTATTATTAATCATCCTGGGATCGGGACGAATAGTTTCAGAAAGATAATTAACATCATTGTCTCTTTTAACCTGAATAATTATAAGTGGGTTTTTCTTTAACATCCCCAATACGTATAGTGTTTGAATAACTGCCTATGGGGAAGCAAGAATTGTGTAGATTTGAAATTTACATGATTTTTGTGGAAGTCCAAGATTCACAACAGTTACAATGAAATTTCTTCTTTGCATTCATTACTTAAGTTGTCAGAGATTTTTCTTCCCAATTTGAGTGCATACTGCAGCAGTGGTTATAATGCTCTACGATAGCTTTAGCACTAAATTGTCTCATTCCATCATTCAGTATCGTGCAACATGGTAATCTTAAATTGTATTTGACTTCAAGACAGCATTGCTGAAAGATACTGATGTCTCACATCACTACTCAGCCGAACGGAGAATGTGGTTTACCATTGTCAACATGTGATTTGACAACTGACCTTGAATTATCATGGTCGGTAATAAAGTGCTGTGAATTCCAGGGACAGACCTACCCAATTAGCCAAATTCTAGATACATGTAAATTGAAATCTGGCTAATAAAAAGCAGGATTGGCAAAATATTTGGCTAATGATTGCAATCATATTATTATGCATACTTTCTCAGGAGAAAATCAACAAAATTCCCTTTGAAGAACATCTTATAGGAATATTTATGTAACTAGTACATGTATGTATTACTTATATTGCTGCTATTGTCACCAAATAAACTCTGATACCCTAATATCTCGGATTCAAATCACCGGAATAGGTGAGCTGTTGAATATTTTGAAAATAATTTAACTGGAAGCTTTTGCTGCCTAAGGCAGCAACAACTTCCAGGCAAATTACTTTCAAAATATTCAATGTAACATTGTATCTGGTATTAAATGTTCAGTTAAAAGAATTACTTGATGGTGTTGGATCGTAGACTTTTGGAAATCATTGGCTAAAATAGTTCGGATTTTGCTAAGAAAAAGGGTAGTTGGCTAATCTATTGGCTAATAATTTGTGAACGCCATGTCTGTCCCTGAACTCAACCATACTCAAAACATGACCATCATGGCCAGGACCTGATTAGTACAATCTTTTACCATGGTCATAGCCGTTGTTGAGTTGGTTATACCATGTTAGACCATGCCAAGGATGACCAATTCAAACCATGTTTTACCATCACAGAGGTGGGCAGACCCTGGCCAGATAGCTGATCAGACTATGTCTTGCCATGGTCACAACCATTGTTGAGCTTGCTAAACCATAGTCAGACCATGATTGACCATGGTCAAACTCAGATCATACCATGTTTTACGGTTTTTCAACCATTGCCGAGTCGGTCAAGCCATAGTCAAATTGGTCAGATCATGTTTTACCATGGTTGAAAGAGTTGTCCAGCTGGTCAGACCATGTTTGACCATGGTCAAACTTATCAGACTTATGGTTTTCCCATCATGATTGCAACCATTGCCAGACTTGTCAAACCATGGTCAGACTGACCTGACCATGTTTTACCATGGGTGCATAGTCAGTGCTCTCTTGCAATCAACGGTCAATCATTAAGTCAGCTAGATCATGGTTAAGACCATGGTCCAATAGATCAGACCATGGGTGATTATGACAAAGCCAGCTAGAAGGTAGGTTACTATGTAGCAGCTCATATAAAATATTAACACTTCTCTGCAACTGTATTAGTGTTAAGTCTTACTTAACATGGGGTCTCAGTACCTCAATATCAATGCAATGATGCAGATATAAATCAAAGATTTGGAAAATAATTTGGATGAAATCTATTGCTGCCAATGGCTTCCAGTTAAATTACAAATTACTTTCCAAATATTTATTATATCGTAAAGAATTTGTCATATGCGATCATTGATGGTGAATGATTAGTAATAAAACTTGAAGACTGGATTTCAGAATAATCTGTGTGTTTTCTCATTTTATATATCTGTTTTGTAGGTATGCAGTGTTACTTATTACCAAATTTTGTTCATATTTTTACAGGTTTATCCTAGAGCCCTGCGAGCTAAGTGTGGACGGAATCTGCCAAAACATCGAAGAACAAAATCACCGATTTCTCCTCGTTGCCATAAAAGCGTAGATGAAGAACAGTTACAACGAGAAACAAGCTCCTGGCATTCAGAGTATCGTGACCAATATCCCGCCTATGATTTGTCTGCATATTTAAGGAATCTTAGTCTCAGGTCTCCAAGACATGTTTCACGTTTGTATGACTAATATTATCCATTTAATGGTCAAAATTGTCAAGAAAATTGTGATTTTTGCATAATGAATGTCCATTTGCAGGCCATCTGAAGACTGCGTTTGAAAATTTAACACTGGAATGACTGGCTCACTTATCAAGCCACACATTTCAGTGGTAACTTTAAAAAACTAGTCTTCTCTTGGCATGTAAATGGACATTTCTCAAGACCATTGCAGAGGCCAGTTTTGGTCAGCTTGCCCATTAACTAGTTAATCATTACGCTATGAGGAAAATTCTGCTTGATCGCTCACCAACTGAGATTATTACAGGCAGGTCAGGTAACTCACTTTTTTCAAACAGTCATCCGGATGATGTACATCTATGGTAATGTTGAAAACTAATTAATAAATTTATGTTCATTTAATCAATTAATGGGCTAGATTAGTCAACAAAATAGTAATTTTTGCTTCATCAATTCATTGCTGGCTAAGAAGCTTATATTTGAAAACCTAGCACTGTAATGACTGGTTTGGTTATTGATGCATTCATTTCAGTGGTAAAATTTCAAAAATAAATTTCGTTGGATCTGAAAGTGGACATGCCTCAAGACTACTGCATAGGCTCCTGTTTTGGCAGACTTGACCATTAAAGGAGTAATTGGTCATATGTCAAAAAAGGAATGGACCTTTCCATTTTTAGCTATGCCCCGCCCATCACTAGCTAAGTTCCACCCACACCTCGCCATGTTGGGATTGATCGATCCCTGAATGCCATATCTATCAATTTCGCGAAAACTATACAGTGAAGCTGTAGAATATTTTGTAACTAATTTGACTGGGTGCTGTTGCTGCCTATGGCAGCAACAGCGCCCAGTCAAATTAGTTTCAAAATATTCAACAGAATATTTATTAAATAGTAAAAGCAAACAATTTGTACAACAACGCATAGACCGTCTTCAAATATGCATTCGTGACGTACTCCGCAGTTCATTATGACATCATATGATGGGTGGGTACTCGGGAAAGGGGAATTACTCCTTGCATTTGGTTGCCTTTTGTCCTTGCATTGATATTTGAAACTAGAAATTTCAATGACTGCTGCCATTGCAATGCAACTTGTTTAATATATGTTTATTTATGTCTAATTTAGTTAACATCTTTGGTCAATTCTTCTATTAGATGTCTTGAGACATGTCGATTTGCAGACAAAGACTGTAAGAGAAAACTGTGGCGTAACAGTCTCATAACTAAGCCATGTATTCCAATGCTAAGATATCCAAAATATTATTCTACAATTTATCTACTGGAGAGAAAACTGACCAAATTAACCCGTTAGCCCTTGAAATACTAGCCTCAATGGAGTATTCCAGTTTATCCATCAATCATGATGTCATAAACAACTACGTGATTTGTATGCTGACGTCAGAATCTATTACGTCATGAATGGCCATAACTAAGTTCATCACAAACGCTTAATTGATGATGGACTAAGCATTGTTGTACGAATTATATGTGTTTAATATTTAATATTGAATATTTTGTAACTAATTTGACTGGGTGCTGTTGCTGTCATAGGCATATTCAATAGCTTACAAGTATATCTGGAAATTGAGATTCAGGGAGTGCAGGGATCGATCGATCCAAACACAGACAAAGCATGAGTGGAGCTTAGCTAGAGATGGGTATGGCATAGCTAAAACTGGATTCCTCCATTTTAAGACAACTATGCAGGAAAGCAATTGAATATTTTAAAACTTATTTGACTGACACCTATACTGTAGGCAGCATCAGCTCACAGTCCCTAGTTTTAAAATATATAATATTTATTACATCATAGGTAATTTGTCATTTCTGGCCTGTGAGTGTTAGAGGGTTATTCTAATGAATGAAATGGGGTGTGGCATGGTATTGATGTTTAACTTGCATGATATGGGAAAGGTTCATATATTGACAACTTCAGTGGGACTGCATTCCCACCCAAGATCTTCTCACTGGATATTCAAATTTAATGTGTCCCGAAACAATATTGTCTTGACCTATTGGCATATTTGATCAAACCGAATTCAACTTTCCCATTACCACAGTGTGTGTATGTTTCAAGTTCATCGATCAATTTGTCACAGATATTGTGTTAATACCAGAAACTAAAGTATAGATGAACTGATGAAATGGAAAGGTGATTACGCTATAGTCCTTTAATCATTTGAACCTGTTGCTTTGGGGTGCAAAGTTTAAGGTAATCATAGCCAGAGAAACAAAGATTGTCTCCACCTGCTGAAGACATTCACATAGTAATATATACAGGATCAGGAATGAGGTCCCATTTCATATCACTTATCAACCGAGTCGAAAACTCATGCAATGTGATTATTTTTGATGACGTTGATAATAGTGATATGAAATGGGACTAAGTTTGGGATTCTATTTATCATATAAACTGATATTTTGGCCAATTTTCCAATAAAGTCGATTGCTGAAGTCCTTTTGAATGTACAATTTTGTGCTGTTCGTTTTCGGCTGTTCATTTTCGTCGCTGTGACGCTGTGATCTGTCATACAAATTTATAAACATATTTCATAACTAGTCAGTATACGTGTATATATATATATATATATATATATATATATATATATATATATATATATATATATATATATATATTGCATCCCATTTTTGTTACATATGCGGCGTCACAGGGCATGTGGGATATAGAGAATCTGGAACGAGGTCACTTCATATCACTATTGTGGACCGAGTTGAAAATTTTCACTTTGCACGAGGGCAAAATTGATAATTTTCAACGAGGGTCATAATAGTGATATGAAAAGTGACCGAGTTTGAGATTTTATTTGTCATATAAACTGTAATTTTGAAATATTTGCCAATAGTTGCTGATGTGACTTTTATCTGATTTCTCATTGTTGATTTTTGTGAAATCGATACCGCCGCTGTGATGCGCCACATCTTGATAACAGATACTGAATGCGCAGCAAAATATAGTGACAAACACAAAATCTGATGTAAACTACACTTTTCTTCTAAGACTATCGCAGAGCCACGGCCATCAATCATTACTTTGCTGCCGACTGATAAACTATCAAACGATGACATTTTGCGATGACGTTTCATGAATGACAAATCGTAGTAAACAAATCGTAGTAAAACAGTACTGCTTAGTAATCCCTACGCGTCACGCTCACATCAATCAATGTTTTAATTGGTCGATTTAAATGGGTTGCACAGCCAATGAGAATACTCCGTTGAATATGGCACGTGTGCTCATATCGAAAAATATGAAACGGGCTAGAAGGCTTGTTTATATGATAAAATATATTGTGCCAATGAAAATATTTCATATGTTATCTAACAAATGAAAATCTCTCGTTGAATATTACATATGTGCTCATCGAGAAATATGGATCGGGCTGAAAGCCGTGTTTATATAATATATAGAATTTGTGCTACTTTTGGTGCTCAAGATTAACTCTATACCGCACAGACCGGAAATGATAAATTGGTTCTGACATCTCTGTTGTAAGGAATATTCTGCTAAATATTTTGAAACTAATTTGACTGGAATCTGAACTGGCTGGCACATCTATCCTGTATAGTGGTTTTGGAATTGAGACAGCGTAATTTAAGTTAATTAATTTGTTAAAGATTTGTGTTGATTGACACTATGTTAACTATTACAGTTAAATCTGTATGAGTAATCACCTGTTACTATAGGATCATGTTATAATGAGGTGTAACCCTTTAATACTCAAGCCAGCCAAAACCGACTTCTACAGTCGTCTTGGGAAATGTCCATTTGCAGATCAAAAGAATATTTTTGAAAACTTACCACCAGAATGACTGGCTCGATAACCGAACCAGTCATTCCAGTGATACATTTTCAAAGATTTTCTTTTCTTGGAATGTGATTGGTCTACACAATTTACATTTTTGATGCGAAAATTTTAACTTTCGTGAACAAATTTGAGGAATAAAGGGTTAAAGACAATATTACATACTAGATAATCTCAAACCAGTTGTTATTTGGTATCAAATTTGTCATATACACTCTTAGTACATATAAGATCTGCCTTGTGTTCACTAGCGAAAATGGTTTAAAATCTTGTGCTAAATTTGCAAACTATTGACAATCTGCTGTTTTCGCATTAATTACATAATATAATATACAAACCGAGAAAAGCCGATTTAGGAACATTTTCGCTACTGAACACGAGGCCGAGCTTTAGTGAGTTCCAAAATGAGATCTTACCACAAGTGTGATAAAATTGACATGAAATGGCAATGAGTTTGATGTTCTATTATATCACATAAGTTATCAGTTTTAATTTCCACATCAATACTAGTAATTTTCTTAACAAAAAGACAGTGAAGGGATCTGACCTGTCACTCAAGTATCTTATGTCATGATCAAATCCAACACTAATGAGCGAAATGATGTCACAAACAAAATGTTGTAGGTCTGTCACAAAACTGGAAATTGGTCCATCACGAAAGTATCTGAATTGTATGTTTTCGATTCCGTTACAATTTAATAAATATTCTGTTAACTATTTTGAAACTAATTTGGCTGGTAGCTGTCAAATTATTTTCAAAATATTTAACCCTTACAACTCTATCTCTTATCACGCCAATTGCAAAGAAACTGGTGGACATTTCTCAACAATTTTGCTAGAAACGGGGAGTCCATACCTAGAAACGAGGAGTCCATAGCTAGAAATGGGGCGGCCATAGCTAGAAATGGGGAGTCCATAGCTAGAAATGGGGAGTCCATAGCTAGCAAAAACATCCCTCTATTGGCAATTGATTTGTATAGTTACTATTTGCCCTTTGTACAGATTTTGGGTGGAATCTACCATTAAGTTGTCATTAATAATCACAATTTACTGAGAAAACAAATGCCACTGATAGTCTAATGATGAATCTGTAATTGTGTAATTAAGCTCATTTATGCAAAGAGCAAACATTAGCATTTATATGCAGATTTAACCCCATATGTTTGCATATGAATTAAATGAAGATTAAATTTGAATATAATATCTTACACGTAAATATTGTCTTGTAAATGAGATTTTCATTGTTATTGTTATATTATTACATAAATTATGTAATAAATTCTGTAGGCATGCTTTTAATTGTGTTTATATATACATGTATTTATATAGCCATTTTCTAATATATAATTATGCTACTGTTTTATAAAACTGTATGTACGTATAGACGCATATCTATTGGCATTTTATGATTGTTATTGGAACAACTCGAATTATTTATTAGCTCACCAGGTTAGCTTATGATGTGGCGACCGCCCATTGTCTGTCCGTCAACTTTTCCTTTAAACGACTTCTTCTCAAGAACCACTGGGCCGATTTCAATTATATTTGGCAGGAAGCATCCTTACGGCATAGGGATCCAAGTTTGTTCAAATGGAGCTGATCGACCATTTTGGATTTTGGCCAATTTTAGGAAACGTCTTTAAAATCTTCTCCGAAACCGCTTGGGGAATCTTCATCTAGGCCAAGAGGTAAGCCAAGTTTGTTCAAGAGGACTTGATTGACCAAATGCTTCTGCGACCATCTTGGATGACCTAGTTTTTCTGAAAACGACTCCTTCAGAACCGCTGAAGGGATCAGGCCGAAATTAGGTGGTATGATTAAGGACTAAGGGCCATTACAGTTTGTTCAAGGGAAGTTGATCCATCAAAAAAACATGGGCGCCATGGGCCAATCAAAATGTAGCATGTTTGGTGGCCATATTGCACTTGAAAAAATGTCCACAAACTCATTTAAAAGACTACTAAGCAACCCACCAACAATTTTGCCAAAAGTTGATGGTGCTCCAGGTGAGCAACACAGGCCCCTTGGGCCCCTTGTTTAATTTTGTTTGTTAACTGAACTTGCATTTTATCAATTTGGTAACTGGTGGTCAGGTACATCATGCAATGTTAATGGCACATATTTAATACAAGTTATTCCTACTAACCCTGTGACTAGTAACTACGTGTAGGGACTACTGCATGTGAAAATTGCAATGCTGCTTGCATGTGAAAATTGCAATGCTGTTTTAATGGTTAGATTAGATTTGTTTGTTATGTTGTGTAAATGAACAATGTAACTAGCTTGTTAATGTATTTTATTTATTATACATGTATATAGCTGATTGTCCCCACTATGTGCAGTCAAACATGCTTAAAATACCTATCATGAGATCCTGGGAGAGCTAAGGACTCGGACTGAAGAACATAAGTCAGTGGCTAAAGGATTGATTGCAACTGCAGGATGTTTTCAAACTACTACAGCTACAGAACACAGTACATGATCATGTGTTCATTTTGTTTTAATCCAGATTTTGTCACAGTAGATGGGTGGGTGCTGGTACGCAGCATTGAAACAAGTCATGGAGTAATGTCAATCAAGAGATGAACAATTTTGACCACCATTATTAGCTCACCTGGCCAGAATGGCGGTAGGCTCTAGAAATTTTATTCAAAATTCTGATTGGTCAATTTTTTGGGTGAAAATCTTAGATTTTATGAAAAGTTTACTGGAAATTGTCAAAAATTTGTATGTAGACATCGTAATACTGTGATATTATTACTTTCAAAAGTTATTGACGATTCTTGACAGTTTAACGTTTGGTCATCTGGTGTAGACATGTTACCCGTTCGATGTGTTTTACTGAACTTATGTCACCGGCAGTCGGGACAACTCGTCACATAGTGGAAGGGATGGGGATGAGCTGTCTATAACTTAATGTCTGTGGTCATGACTATAAATCATGATTTTGATTGATGTCTATAATGTATAGTATATATTAGAGCTGGGCGGTATTGCTATTTACATGACGGTATCGGTACCATGAAAAAATACTGCGGCACCACGGTATACCGTCATCTGAGCTTGAGGCATGCCACGAAATTAGAACAATTTTTTCCATTTCCTTTTCACTTCCATCTCCAATCAACGGTAAATATAAGTAAAATAAATAAATCGGCTTCCTGATTTAGAGAAGAAAAAGATGGCTATTGCGATTCTAGCGTGTTTGTTCGGTGACAAAATGCTTGGAGTAATAAATTACAAATAATAGAAACTGGAATAGGGAATATATTATCGTGTAGTTACTACTGGCGGACAGCCAGAGAATGAGTTTAGATGTTTTAAATAAAGCAATTTTACCGTGAGACTTTCAAGACGTACGTTTGACATACAATTCTGCCTGTCATTATTTTGTAATTGACGTCTTGATGTTTGTTTTTACAACGACCCTTTCACCTCAACTCGGTTAATAGTTAGAGATGCCTGTATTTTTGGCACTATTAGCACCTATTTACCCTTGGTCAAGTCAGATTTTATGAATATATTTCTCAAATATTGCTCAAACATTATGGACGGTATTCACGGTATTTGGAAATGTCAACAGTCACGGTATCGGTTCACGGTATACCGCGGTCCTCACGGTACTACCGTCAGACCGCCCAGCTCTAGTATATATACATTTTTATAGCTATAATTTGCCAGGGAAAACAATTTGTTAAAGGGTAGTGTCATTCTGAGATTATGAGATGTTTTAATATATATAATGGGTAATTTATTATATTATTATAAACAGTTTCTATTTTTACTATTAATAAAGAAACTTGATCTTTAAATACTATAATACTTCTATCATTGGTACTTATTTATCAATTCCCTTATTTGATAGCCAATCTGTGATGAAAAGCAATTCGGTTAAGTAATTTTCAGGAAACTCTTCGTTCTCAGCAAAATAAAATATAATCGCCTTATATTTTCTTATCCACGCTCCACAAGGGGAAGAGGTTATTGAATTTGTGTCTGTCTGTCTGTGGGTGCTCCAATTTGACTTGAATATTAACGCACAGCGGTTGTGATGGTACACAGAGGATTCCATGTTATGATCCGGAAATTCTGAAATAAAAAGAAATGTGATGAAAAATGGAAGGATGAGTGCCTGAAATCACGGATTGCTCTTGTTGTTATTGTAATTATTCCACCCTTTCTTGTGTTAAAATTTTGACCCAAATCAGACCAGGTGTTTCTGAGATATACAAAGAGCCAGAATTTGATCCAATCCAGATCCTGTTTCTTTTATCCGGATCATGGCCAATGTATGGAAATCCTCTTAGACGTCAAGTTCCTTCGTTGTGATAAAATGTGAGCTGAATCAGATTAGTAGTCTTTGATATATATCTCCAGACGCATGCACGCGTTTGCAGATACAGACGATTACATTACCCTCTATCTTAAATGCCAATGTTTGCCCATGACCCTAGATACATGTACCTGATGTCTGTCACAATTAGCAAGTTTCCATCAATGGTGTTGATTTTCACATCCGCGGGTGTATGATTATAGGCTAAGACCTGAGTCGTCTTTGCATTTTCATATTAGTCCCACTTTCAAAGCTGCTTGCTCTATGCTGTGTAGCATTTCCTGAGCCTCTCCGACTTCATTGCAAAGCAGCGCATTGTTATCAGCAAAGTCCAGGTCAGTGATTGTAATAGTACTGGCATACCTAGATCTCGTTCTTTCAAGCTGAAAGCCACACTATTCACCACCTTCCAAGGTATTGCTCATTACATAATCCCTGACAAAGATGAAGAGGTAAGGGGCCAGAATGTCTCATTGTAGGACACCTGCTAGGATCGTGAAGTAATCTGTCTCACCGTCTGATGTGAGTACCCTGTTTAGTCTTAGAATAAACCATTTTGATGGTTGGGTGGAATATCATTTGCCCTTGGATTCTAATCATCTTCCCTCTGGATGAAATCAAAGGGCTTCTTGAAGTCATTGAATGTAATACTGCTGGTAGTTGCTTTTCTTTTATGCCTTCAACGATTCTACGTGGTGCTAGGACCTGCCTTACAGTTGATATTCCAGCTCAAACCATTCTGATTCAATTCTGAGATGTGGTGTGATCAACTGCTTTCTTTATTCTGTTAAGGATGAGCCTATTGAATGGTTTATATCCTCGGCATCAGTGTTTGCTTGAAGTTGGCCTAGCGGTTAATGAGTTCACTTTTTACTGATTCCATGTAGATTTTCGGAAAATCCAAGATGGCCACAATAAAAAGTAACCAATCAAATTTCTGTAAACATGTTCAGAAGCCTATAACCATAGGGTCCTCTCAGCTAAGTTTACTTGCAATCAGGTCAACGGTTAATGAGGAGTATTCTTTCAACAGATTTTCTGGAAATCTTCAGAAAAATTCATTATGGCTGACAGAGAAATTGACCAACCAATTTTCTGTATACAAGTGTCAAAGTGTATCAGGCAGGTTTGGTGGAGATCGGCCTCGATGTTGAGGCATAGCCGTTTTACCGATTTCCTGGACATTTTCAGAAAATCCAAGATGGCCACCAGAAAAATTGACCAATCATATCTTTCATTAGACGTGTTAAAGCCTAGCACTGATCCATTGATCCCAGTTTCCTTGAAATTGGTTCATTGGTTAAAGAGTGGAGCTTTAAAAGATGTTCAGAACATTAAAAAAAATCCAAGATGGCCACTAGAAAAATTGACCAATCAAATTTCTGTATACAAATTCAGAAACCTATCACCATATGGTCTTTCCAACCAAGTTGATTGAAAATGAGGAGTTGAAGTTTAAAGCAGAAGCTGAGGGATGGATGGATGAACAACGGGTGGTTGCCGTGGCATGATCTTACTTGGCGGCCTTTTAGGACCTGTGAGCTAATAAATAACAAAATACTGCACTTAATGTCATTAAAATTATTTTATGAACATTGCTACAGTATCATAACATTGTGTGCAAAATGTGATAGATAATGAAATGATTATGATCATGGAACGCTAGCTGGACATACTACTATGTACAGAATATGTACAATAATCAAATATACACAAACTTGTCAGTAAACAAACAACCAATGATGGTTATGCAGAACAATAATTGTCAAGTAAGTAAAAAATGGTGTCTGTAGTGGTGTTGAAAAAAAATAAAAAATTCTTGGCCTCAAAATGGACATTCACTTATTATTGTACCATGAGTACAATACAAATCTACCCATTGCATAATTCAGAAATTCAGATCACTAAAATTATTTCGTTCTATTTTCACCAGCTCTAACAAGCACTCGCCCCCGGTCCCTAATTCATGAATCCAGTATCTCAGTCAATCATCTGATGTCATAATCAACTACATGACGTGTAGGCTGTCGTCATAATCAATTACATCATGAATGACTCGATTGAGTCTAACTCTTTAAACACATAAAAGTCTGTTAGGTTGTAGGAATTGTATGTCTTTACTATTTAATAAATATACTGTTGAATATTTTGAAACTAATTTGACTAGTACCAATTCCGAGTTACAGGTGGTGACTATAGGAATAAATAGTATTTAAGTGGCCTACCGTACTCATGGTGTGGGTAAGTGACATCCATGACTATGATGGAGGGGGAGGGTGGGGCTGAATTATGCCAATGATCATATATGCAGTATGTATTAACTGTAGTGGTGAAGATGGCCAAAAACCTGTAACATGTACAAATGTATCTATTTACAGGTCAAGAAGATTATTTTTCAAAATTTTCAACTGGAATGACTGGCTCGATTTAACCGAGCAAGTCATTTCAGTGGTAAATTTTCCAAAATAGTCTGCCCTTGGCCTGCAAATGGAAATTCACTGTCAGAAGAAATCTTTTAATTTTTTTCAACCAATCATGACCATTAAAGGACGTGTAAGGGCACCTTGTGGCTCTAAAACGCAATTTCCTATGCTAACCATGTGTTGCTGTTCAATAGATAAATTGTACTGTATGAGATATACTTTCATGTACATTCACAATGCTCATAGTTTAGGTGTTTAGCGTCACTAGAGTGCAATGGTATAAATAACTAATCTACTTACACCTATCATAAGCTAAGATGACCACCAAATTAGACTAGGTCAAATCTGAGATCTGGGGCCAACAGCTACTTAACAATCTTGTATTGAGTTATGATGTCAAAAGATACCTGTATATACCGGACTAGCCAGGTAATAAAATTTTGTCAAACCGCATTCATCTAATCTACCAATTAGATGAACACAGTTCACATACAATTTATTACGTGTCTAGTCAGGTATATAAGCAAAATTTTGACGTAATAACTTCTTGGTACAAGATTGCAGAGGGGCTGCTTAATACTAAGTAGCTTAATTTGGTGGTTTTATTGGCCTATGAGAGCTTTCATTTGTAATCAACAAACTGACTACTAACACATTTCATCCTACTGTTAATGTCATGCCGAGTGTCTGACTGAAAATTGCTGCTGCATCAACAACTTTCCATGAAACTGCTTACAAAAGATTAATCCAGACTCAGATTAATCTCCCTTGAAAGAAGTTCAGGATGAAACATGTTAATGGTTATCGTAAATTAATACAGATTATTTATATTTAATTGTATCACAAAAATGCAATGCTCTATAGCTCAACTAACAATCAAATTTAATTTGCATTTAACATAACATACATTAGCTAGTACTAAGCTTTGCTGACTAATATCAGGTATATATTCAGATTCTGATTAACCCGTTAACACTCAAACAGGCGAAAAACAGATTCTGCAGTTATATTGGAAAATGCCCATTTGCAGACAGTATTTTTGAAAATTTACCACTGGAATAACTGGATCAGTAACCGAGCCAGTCATTCCATTCCACTGGTGAATTTTTAAAAATAGTGTTCTTGGTCTGCAAATGGATGTTTTCTTCAAGAAAGTTTAAATTTTCTTGAAATTTGAGTGTTAAAGGGTTAACTGATTAAAATTACAGCAGGTTTGACTATACATACAAAAGTGTATGATTTTGTTCATGCCGGACAAATGTGTGCGTCTATGCTGCATGACCACACAAGTGAACAATTTCAAGCGATATTGCACTGTAGCATATAGTTACCCTGAAATGACTGCACAGGTACCTGAGCAATCAAACTTCAATTCACCCACATTTACCTACTAAATTGTATTTAGAACATGAGGACTGCAATGGCTGCACAGGTACCTGAGCAATCAAACTTCAATTCACCCACATTTACCTACTAAATTGTATTTAGAACATGAGGACTGCAATGGCTGCACAGGTACCTGAGCAATCAAACTTCAATTCACCCACATTTACCTACTAAATTGTATTTAGAACATGAGGACTGCAATGGCTGCACAGGTACCTGAGCAATCAAACTTCAATTCACCCACATTTACCTACTAAATTGTATTTAGAATATGAGGACTCCAATGGCTGCTCTCGGTATTCACTTTGCCTTTATTCAAATACAAACAGATACATGCAGAGGGAAAAACATGCACGTGTGCTCACACGCATGCACAGCGCACACACAAGCACGCACGCACACACAAGCACGCACGCACACACACACACACACACACACATTTCACATACGGTAGCTCTATCTACTCAGCCACTAAGACAAGAGTTCTGTTGTTATGTGAAGAACATTGTTTAGCATATGTTTGGTAAATGAAAATAAAATATGTAAATAAATATGAAATTTAACTGAGCGATATGTATATTCAGCATCCACCAGATAACACAGCCATGCATGTTATGATGAACCTACAGGCATGGATGATAGTAATATGTCATGGCTACCTATAATAGGTATACATCAAACAGACTGTCCTATGATTAATCCTCTAAACATGCCAGCAAACTTTTATCAAACGATCGACACTAATTCAAAGGTTATTGAACACGAGGAAATGTTTGACATTTAACATTTAGATGTGACCTTGACCTTTGCCATAAGGATTTTTTCACAGCAGGCTTTCACATATTTGGGCCGCATAAGCTGCTAAATAAAAGAATCTATACTGTTAAATGCTGGTGAGTGGAAATAAAGTGTATAATATATATGCAGAATTACACATATGGAATGAGAATGTCATACACGTCTGACAGATAGCCATACAGTAAGGCTTGTGCGATTATTGCTTTGAATGATCGCGATTACTTGATTAATCAGCCTGGATACAAATTACCAAGACATACCAACAAAGCCATATCAATGAGGAAAGCTACAATGGTATTTAGAAATTTCCATTTCCAGGCCAAGAGAAGACTATTTTTTGAAAATGTATAACTGGAATGCCTGGCTCGATGCCTGCAAATCGATATACCAGTACATTCACTGAGCAAATGACAGATTGCATTAAAGGGTATTCAAAAAGTAGGACTTTGAAATAGGTTATACAGCAGAAAGTACTCAATTATTTGATTACTTAATTTTTGAAAACATCGTGATTTTCGATTAAACCACGTAATCGCACAAGCCGAGCATATACGAAACTACCTACATGTAGAAATACAGTACAACTTGTCTTAGGGGACCAGCTTTTAGAGCACGAATGAGTGGTCTATAAACAAAGGTGGTCCCTTAATGCAGGTCACTTTTTCCATTAGGGGCCATAAGACAATGGTTCCTTAAGGCTGATCCATCACGCTAATAGAAGCAGTGTTATGCCCATATCAGTAACGTAGTGATATCAATATATTTACATTTTCGGTAACTCTGTTATGAGCCCAAGTATTGCTACTTTAAACAAGACCTGCCTAATATTCCTGCCACATTATAAAAGGATTCACTCAGTACATAGATGTTGCGGTGAGTTGGTAGATGTTGGTGTGAGCACGTGGCAGCTTAGATTAATGCACAGGCATCCACCTGTGTTGTTCTGCACATCACTGCTCTGCGTAGTGCTTATCTTTCAAATGCGCACTAACACACCTGCTGAATAACTGATAACTCACCGTAGTGACAGAATCTATTTATGCCACCTCAGAGCTGTAGCGTGGGTCTTATTTACTGAATCAATGCCTGGACTCGTAATAGAGTTACAGCAAACAGAAATCTATTGACATCACTATATTACTGGTAAGGATTAAGCATTAATTATTTTAGCATGATTATTCATCTTTAATACAGCTAGTCGTTCTACCACTTGTTTTAACCTCTTAACCCTTGACACACTTGTGCCTCAATTTCAAGACAACTGCACAGGAAAGCTTGTTAATATTTTGAAACTAATTTGACTGGAATCTGTTGCTGCCATAAGCAGCAACAGCTTGCAGTCAAATTAGTTTTTAAATATTCAAACGAATATTCTTACATTATAAATAATGTTTCGTTTCTGGTCTACGGGTTAAAACATGATATCTGCTGGCCGCAAACAGACGTTGCTCAGTCTTACAGTCAGTATCGGACTAAAGACATCGGATCTATAATAAATAAAATATATTTATAACAAAGAATAATAAAACTTAAATTTATATTAATTTGATAATTATCTGTACAAATTGATTTATTTTACTGTACATATCTGTGAGATAATCTCATCTACAAATAAGTAGAAAAACAACAACAACACAATACAATACAACAGCCATTAAGTAAGCAATGTATGTGTAAAGAGATGTAGGAAAGTATTACAAGTAGGCCAAGAACTTGGCAGCCACATTACTATATGAAGCTCGCATGCTCTCATTTTATTCAGTTCATTAATGTGTCCAAAAATGATAATTAACCTGGCTGCTTCATAAGAATTTATTAAATTGTTTCTGAGCAATAATAAGTAAAAGTTGACATGGACAGAACGAGACATGGTAATCTGAGTTTGTATAATTTCATATTTCCAATGTCTGACCTTGACCTCTGAAAGCCTTTGAATGTTGTCCGTCATAACATTATTTATCTACCAGTTGCCCTCACAATGAATGTTAACCCTTTAACACTCATATCAGCCAAAAATGACTTCTGCAGTGGGCTTCAGAAATGTCTATTTGCAGACCAAGAAGACTATTTCTTTAAATTTACCACTGGAATGACTGGCTCGGTTATCGAGCCAGTCATTCCAGTGGTAAATTTAAAAAAATAGTCTTATTAGTCTGCAAATGGACATTTTCTATGAGAAAATTTATTTAAAAAAAACAAATTTGAGAGTTAAAGGGTTAATTAGTCCATTATCTGAGCATACTTTCTAATTATTAATAACAGACTCCGACGCACACATACACACCAAGGGGTCCATATCATGAATCACACCAACTGGACACGCACACCATGGATCCATATCACATATAATCACATTAACTGGACCATAAAGCACAGCATGGGCCCATATCCCACAATGCACTATGACGGGAGACTCACACCATGTGTCCATATGCCCCTAAGTGGGCGCTTATACCTCGAGTCAATATCCCACTGACTTATAAAGCCACTCTGAGACACTTAGTCCACAGCCCACCCTAACTAGTCAGTGAATGATATAAATCATTGACAAAATAATCTTTTAAATATTTACAAGTTAAAATTTAACACGTTCATGCACCAAATCCCTGTACTGTAATTTCAATAAAGCAGCCATACATATAACCTCTTGAATATTTTAATAGTAATTTTACTGGAAGATGTTGTTGCCTAGTATCAAAAGTCAATATAATTATATGCCTTACATCAGACCTTATTACAGCTTGTCATTTGTAAGATTGAAAGCGTATTGCATGTACATAACATATTATAGCTCAGGCTACATACTAACCTTTTAACCCTAGAAATGCCAGTGTCTTGGGTTTTTAACCCTAGAAATGCCAATGTCTCGGGTTCAACACAGGAAAGCTGTTGACAATTTGGAAACTAATCTGATAAGCAGCAACCACGGCACCAGTTCCCAGTCAAATTAGTTACAAAATGTTAAACAGAATATACCTTATGTGATAGTGTCTGGTCCATAAGGGTTAGAGTTAACAAGGATTGGAGAGCTAATAGCTAACATAGGTCAGGTTCGGCTGGCTAACTATAGTCAGGTTCGACTGGCTAACTATAGTCAGGTTCGACTGGCTAACTATAGTCAGTTTGCTGGTTTACTGAACATGCGCAGTTGCTATGCCCAGACGAACGATGCATAGTTAACTATAGTTTGTTGGTACCCGATTCCGCATTGAATTACTATTGCAGAAAATTTGGAGCCGGTACCAGTCTCGATTAACCCTTTCTGTCATCAGTTTTGATGGCCTATGAAAATAGGTTACTTTTGTCCGCTAAGATGTCAAAAAGCGGCCATATAATATAATGGGAATGAAATGGGCCGTGGGAACATTGATTTACTGTAGGACACCATAATTTCATCAAACTTACATAGGTTAGGGAAATATTAACATGTTTATGTGCATTTAACCGTGGCAAGCGAAACCTATCTGCCATTTTGAATTTTATGGCAACTGCACTAACCATTTGGAACAGAACTCGGGTGCTCGGTCGACTATAGTTGACTAGCTAGTTACTATTTCAAGTTCGACTGGGATCTAGTTAGCTATAGCTAACTATGGTTAGTGAGTCGAACTTGACAATAGCTTGCACTGACTCCGTACTCTTGAATACTCCGACTTAATGGCATTATTATATTACTGAATACTGACATTGCATTACATAAATAATGACCACATATTTTGAGACAATTATATCTAACCTACAGTACTATGACTAATCATCTGTTTGATGCTTTTACACGGAATAAACATGATGAGTATCAAATAAGAAATGCATGTATTTTGTAGATTTATGCCGCAATAAGATGAGTAAAATTAGGTTTGGAGTTGAAAATATAATTGACGCATAGTTTTATAAATTTACTACCACATTATTATAACATTGGAATGTTGAAGAAAATATTCTAAAACAACCATCAGAGCAGCCCCCCATACCATTCCCCCCTTCCACCCCACCCCCTCCTTAGCCAGCCCCCCACCCCCTCACCCCAATCATGCATAAAATCATGTATGTAATGGTATTTTAACCATTTCAAGTAAACAAACTTGGTACCTCAATTATGAGTCTAGGTATTTGACACTTTCATCGACAAATCCCTGAAAAAGGAAATTCTTTATAATATAAAGCTTATTCTGTTGGCTACATTTGTATTTTGGAATTAATTTATCTGGAAGATGTTGGTAACGGTTTAAATTTTCTAATTAAATTAAAAGGTGAACTGCTTATCGAGCCAGTCATTAATGTGGTAATATTTTTAAAATAGTCTTCAATGCCCGCAAATGAACAATTCTCAAGACCACTGAAAAGGCTGGTTTGTATATTAACCATTTCACCAATAAATTCCCTGGATCTCAATCTCAGTGCAAACAAGTTGGAAAGCTGTTGAATATTTTGAAATTCATTTGACTGGCAATACCCTGTCAAATTAGTTTTTAAATATTCAATAGATTAGTTTTATAACAAAGAATTTATTTTTTCATGGATTTGTCGGTGAAAAAATGGTTAAAATAAATATCCTGTTTTTTTGCAGATAATAACCAGAATAGATATATAAATATTGCCTTTGCAAGTCTATAAACTAATTAACCTCACCCTAAAATATGTTTTTCAAAATTTCACTTTTGTCTGAAAATGTCCGTTTGCAGACCAAGATTATTTTTGAAAATTTACCACTAAAACCACAGAGTGACTCGGTTATCCAGCCAGTCATTTAAGTGGTAAATTGTCAAAAATAGTCTTTTGTCTGCAAATGAACATTTCTCAAGATCACTGCAGAAGCCATTTTTGACTGACCTGAGTGTTAAAGGGTAAATATTTGCTAATTTATGAATTTCTATCTAGCTTTAATATGATGAAGGCCATATTCTTGTTCCGCGCTATACACACTGGAATGCTATAAACCTAACACAGGTAAATACACAGATTAGAGAGCTATCATTGCTACATCACTATTGTATCCAAATCTGAATGAAAACCAGAGTAAATGAATACAATGAGAATCAACATTATTTCATACAACATAATGACAGCTTCACCACCGCTCTCAAGCTTCCTTTGCAAAAAGAAATGAAAACACAATGCGTTAATAACATGATATACATCTTAGCTTATAGTAGAAAAGCTTGAAATACAAATATATGAAGAGTGATCTCCTTTTCTGATCCTGCGCTGCGGATGGCAGCATTCACCGCTTCATTTTCCAAACAGATGATGTGAAACTACCTCAAACATTATAACAAACTGTTTATAATAAATACTATAATGACATGAATAACTGTCTGACTGCTGCAAGCCACCACACACTCATTTTAAGGGGCAATAACTCTAGACGTGCCACATATTTTGAAAGCAATTTGACTAAGTTGTTGGTGGTGGCTTAGCCACCAACAACTTTCACCTAAATTATTTTCAGAATAGTCATTATATTGAGAATTAAATCCAATGGAAAAACTGTACTCTGCACAAATTCATCAGACATCCAGCTAAACACAGTTCATGAACTCAAGATAAGAATGTATAAATATAATTTAATATTTTAACTGTTTTACATACCCAGCACATGGACAAGATATTAATAGTACCATACAATTGTATAGCTTTAATATGATACACAAAATAATAAATATTAATAACATTGGCCTGAACATTAGCTGCCTTTCATTAACTCAATTCATCCTGTAAATAATATTCATTAGATACCAGCTAAAATCAAGGTGACTATTTTGTGAACAATTTGATTGGAAGTCATTATATACTGATTCATATCGCAGCAATGACTAAGTTCTGTTGTTTATAAGATAGTCAACAGGTTTCGTAATATACCTCATTTAACCAAAAACTTTTTCATGATGAAACTGGCCTCGACAGTGGTCTTTCAGAATGTCCATTTACGGTCTAAGATAATAGTATTTTTTTTAATTTACCACTGGAATGACTGGCAGTAAATCCAGTGGTAAATTTTCAAAAATACAATTTTCTTGGACTGCAAATGGACATCCAATAAGTAAATATTTAGATTTTCTTGACAAAATTTAGGTACATTGTATTAAAGGACTTCGTCAAATTGGTTTCAAAATACTCAACAGAATATTCCTTAGGCCATAGAGAATTCATCATTTTCGGTCTGTGAGGTTAAACTGTTAAAACAAGACTTATTTTCAGGAATGAAAATGGTCATCAAAGCAGCATTACAAACTGTATATATATATATTTTTTCTAACATGATGCCAGGTATAACCTATATATGATTTAAACATAAGCACTAGTTGTTGTATATAAACAGTATCATTACAATTATGACCCGTTAACATGCATTGAGTTTAGAGAACGAATTGAGATTTACCTGTTTAGGGTGCATGTAATTTAATTAATAACCTACTGCTCTTTTATATTGTCTATTATTCAATCTACTATGCATGATAACTTCTTGTCATTTTGAAAACAGTTTGTGAATAAAATCTTGCTGACTTAAGATAGCGTCATCATTTGGCAACACCATAAGGTTGTTAAGCGATGATGTATTTCTGGGTCCACATGTTTGCTAACGTGTCAGTGTTTTAATTTCAAGTTTGTCATTATATGTCTCTAAGTGTTTTGACAATTTCCAGTAGATTTTTTTTATAAAATCTAAGATTTTCACCCAAAAAATTGAACATTCAAAATTCTGTAGCGTTTTTAAGCAAAAGCTGTCGACGCCGGACTGATGGATGGTCGTCATGGCATATATAAGCTCACTTGGCCATTCTGCCAGGTTAGCTAAAACCCAATAAATACTACACTTCTGGGTCCATTACATGTGCATGATGTCAGGCATAACAAACCTATAATTTGTGTTGACCACAGGTTTTTCCTCACAAACTCCCCTGAGAATGCCGACTGTCTGATTTACGGACATTCTGTTTAACGGTGACCTGTTTCAACAATAATTCTGCAACATTAAATGCTTATCCCCTGTTCTCTCTTATTGACAATTCACCTTTCCAGAGTATCCATCCATCGTCAGACCTCGTATGACATCATAATCAGCTCAGCGCATGTATGATGATGTCATAATCATTACGCCACAAAGGGTTCCATATAGCCCGTCACCAAATCTCAAATGGTCCGACACGTATGAATTGTATGTCTTTATAATTCTTTGCTATTTAATAAACATGCTGTTGTATATTTTGAAACTAATTTGACTGGGTGCTGTTGCTGCCTTAGGCAGCAACATCACCCAGTCAAATTAGTTTCAAAATATTCAACAACTTAGCTATGTAGTTTTTTTGGAAATTGATAGTCAGGGTGCTCAGAGATCGATCGATCGATCGATCCCAACATGAGCGCGAGGTGTGGGTGGAGCTTAGCTGGAGATGGGCGGGGCATAGCTAAGACCGGAAAGGTCCATTAAGTTCAGTACTAATACTTTCTAGCAAGATCACAAGGACTTTTTACCTCAGTGTCATGTATGCACAATACCTACAGTATGTGAAACAATGTATCCAAGTTTCTATTCAATAAGATGCACCTATCTTGTAACAAGCAAAGATGCAAAGATAAACGCAAAAACTTAACGTGATGTCATAACTTTTGTTTTGCATGTGAGAAAAAAAATCTTCATTTGAATTAAAAGAAATTTTTGTTAATTTGATTTGTTTTATGATTTGATCGTAATCAGATAAAAGACACGGAAATAATTTAACAAACATAACAGACAGATACATGTAATTTCTTATATTTTAACTAAACAATGATTACTAGTGTGATTGATTAATTAATTTAAACCACATCAATTTAATATATCTTATTTATACATGTCATTTGAACTAGACAGTTATTTATAGTAATATTCAAATAAGAATTTATAAATAACTTCTTTTGATAACGTTGATGATCAACTATTACTACTGGGCAAATGATACTCTAATTTAACCCTTCTTCTTCTTCTTCCTTTCGTTCGCTGATCATACCGCCAGTCATATTTAACCCTTTAACCCTATCAGCCAAAAACGGCCTCCGCAGTCGTCTTGAGAAATGTCCATTTGCAGACCAACAGACTATTTTTTAACATTTACTACCTGAAATGCCTGGCTCGATAACCGAGCCAGTCATTACAGTGGTAAATTTTCAAAAATCTCTTTGTCAACAAATGGACATTTTCTATGAGAAATTTGAATTTAAAAAAATGAACTTGAGGGTTTAATGGGTTAAGTTATTATCTTAATCATTTACTAAGCAATTTATCTAAAGTTTCGACTCACATATGTAATTTGACATTTGAAGAGAATACAGCCTAACACTATACTACCTGATTGCATTTCCATTGCTTCCACAATGAAAAGTGATATACACAATGTGCCGGCTAGTTGTCAATATTCACACTTAAGTATTAATTATAGCAATTAAAATGCTTCAGAAATGCTAGACTTTAAAGTCATGAAAAGTCATCATTTCTTTTAACAGAAGTTTAAAAAAAATTATATATATATACATTAACTCATTAGAATCGAGCTAAATAAAATCTACAGTTTTAATTTACATTTCACTTAAGAATGTTCAGACCACATAAATAGATTATGTGGCTAAATTTTTATTTTGAAGACTTAGTTAAGAATTTCAAATCCCTATTTCATGACAACTAGTATATATCTTGAAAACAGTGCTGCTAAAAAAATTCTCTGTACCAACTTTCAGCAACAGTTTTCAAAATAACACTAGTCCTCTATCCCCATACTCACAAAATTTTTCTTTTCCATGAAACGCAATACATGTATGTGTTTAGAATGTTAGATGTTCAATTCTTTAACATATTCATATAATATGTCATTTATTGTAATAAGCCGCATAGGTACACTCACAATAATACTAGATGCGGCAAATTGATAGCTCAGAGGCCAGCTAACCCTTTAACCCTTGAAATTCCAGTACATCTCAATACAGCTGTTGAATATTTTGGAACTAATTTGACTGGAATTTACTGCCATACCTAAGGCAGCAGCAACAGCTCCCAGTCAAATCAGTTTCAAAATTTTCAACATAATCTTCCTTCCGTCATAAAGAATTTGCCCATGAGGGATAAAGAGCTAAACATTGTGGTACATGTAGCCATGCCCGGTAATAACGGTAACATTATTCAGGGCTAGCACATTTTAACCCTTTAATGGTCAAATTTGGTCAACAAAATTTAACTATCTGCCTATTGAATGTCCATTTACAGGCCAAGAGAATACAATTTTTGAAAATTTTTCACGGGAATGACTGGCTCGATAACCGAGCCAGTCATTCCCGTGATAAATTTTCAAAAATTGTATTCTCTTGGCCTGTAAATGGACATTCCAGAAGATCATAACAGAGGCCTGTTTTGGTCGCTATGACCACTAAAGGGTTAAGCCAAATTTCATTGATTTTTGACACGCTTTCACGCAAGAGCTGACGAAGCACATTTACGCGCCCAAGCGTTTGAAGAATCAATAACCGTAGTCATACGATGCATCATCCGTGAATCCTCTTACCATTATACTAAGTAGCATGTATATTGACTAATGAAGGTTTATCATGAACATTGGCTGCGAGGACTCAGCATGTACATTCGGGTCTCCGTGGACCACTTTGTTGTTGTCGCTGTAATCTTCGTAATGATGCATCACCATACTGAATACCAGAGCCCATACGTTCTGGGTCCAATTCACCTGAAGCAGAAACATGTAATAAATACTTATCACATCCTTAAATTCCCTGCCTATGACAACCATGTACGTGGTCTTCAAAGCAAAGAATTCAAATTAATTAATCCAGGTCATATTTCGTCGAGAAACTAAAAAATATTTGCTTATTGAACATCCATTTGCAGACCAGGAGGACTTTTTTTTTTAATTTACCGCTGGAATGACTGGCTCAGTTATCGAGCCAGACATTCCAGGCATTTGCCAGTGGTTAATTTTCATAAATAGTCTTCTCTTCTGAAAATGGCCATTCCTCAAAACCACTGCAGAGGCCGGTTTTGGCCATTAAAGGGTTTAAGTAGGATTGGAGCAGGCGGGATGAAACCTGAACGAAATCATCAATGATATGCACAGCAAGTGGTTAGATCATCTCCTTAGAGGGCTAAATGGAGGGGAGATAAGAAGGATGAAACAAAAGGTTGATGCCGAGTAACATCAGAATGTTGGTGGCCTCAAGCATGTCCAGAGAAGAGTGCAGGACATATAGGAAGAATTGGAGGGAGGAATGGCTACATGTAATTGACCTGTCATTGTGCAAACAGATATGACATAGAGTGAGATAGATGCAGATCTGTGCCATATACATTTTTGCAGACTCATTTCTGACAATTTATCCATATAGCCAAATCTGTCACAATTTCACGATAGCACACAATTTTTTATTAGATGCCAAAACACCAAAATAAAATGAATTAACACGCTTCTGAGAATGAAGATAGATTGCCCCAATAATTAAATAATTTTTGTCATTTTTTTTATATATCTTTATATTATAGGCATTATTCTACCCGACTACCTATAGTCTATGTTTAAAACATGTCTTTATAATCATATACGTCACTGTCAGGTAACATAAATCATTTACCTGACTCTATCCTTGTGAGTATAGATCGTGCACATTTGAGAAACGTCTCTTCTACATTCTCTCCTGTTAGGGCACTTGTCTCCAAAAACATCAGTTCTGTGAAGAAGAAAACACTGCAACATCAGGCATGTTTGTCTGGGAAATAATTGATATAATCTGATCTGTCAATCAAAAGATGCTATTTGCTGGGCACTGTTGAGACAAGATACGCAAAAATATGAAATAAAAAAGATATTTTGAATGCTGAACTACATTTATATGCCCAACCGTCATGAGCATCCAGCTTCACAGTGTATGGTGTACTCGCATGTGTGTGGCGTACTTGTATATATATCAACCCGCACAGCAGCAAGGGGTGTACTCGCACACGTCCACCCACACAGCAGTGCATGGCATACTCGTATATATCAACCCACACAGCAGCTAGGGGTGTACTTGCACACATCCACCCACACAGCAGTGCATGGCGTACTCGCATATGACAACACACATAGAAGTGCATCGCAAACACGTACTTGCATACGCCAACCCACACAGCATTGAGTGCATTCTCGCATACACCAACCAATGTATACTGCAATACATGGTGTACTCGCATATGCCCACCCACACATCTTCCCAGTGCATGATGTACTCACACAGGCCTACCTAGGCACCAACAGCTTTCAGTCAAGTTAATTTCCAAATATTTGACATAACTTTCTGTGTTTCATATCAAATCCCTAGCTTGGATACAACAGATGGGCACACCTCGAACCTATTTGAGTGCACCATGCCCATCCGCTGTTGCATCTTCAAAATTTTGTTTCTAAAATAGTACAAAAAACTTGAGTTTAAATGAGTGTTAGGATTATATTTACTTCCAGAGATGCAGCCTTATGAGATGCCCTCTGAGAGAATATTGATTTCAAAATTGCTTGGGTTGGGGCCCCTAGAGACCATTCTTGGCATAAGTGAGATACAGTGATGGACCAACAGTCAGTCAATCAGCCTCCGGAATCAACAGCTCATAGTCAATCGGCCTACAGCAGCAATAGATCACAGTCAAATTAGTTTCAAAATATTCCACAAAATGTTTATTAAATTATGAAATCACGCAAGACATACACTTTTGTGATGGATTTTCGGGACGGAGTTACATATACATGTACATCATCTTGATTGTGCCGTTGCTAACATGTGATCTATTTGAGTATGATATACTTGAGTGATACATTGACATGTGACAATCATAATTGAAAGAAATACTCCATATCATGAACCTGGAATAGTCTGTAAGTTGTACAATTGTATATTTTACTATTTAATAAACATTCTGTTGAATATTTTGAAACTAATTTGACTGGGCACTGCTGGTGGGAATTCAGGATTCAAAGTATATAAATCCATCCCAATATGCGCAAAGCATGGGCGGAGCTTAGTGAGAGAAGGGCGGGGCATAGCTAAGAGTGGATTCCTTCATAGTAATTGTGACATAAGGATGTAACTAATAGAGAAGCATCTTACCATTCTCTTGTGCAAATCTGCTAGCTTCAAGAAAAGTGACCTCCCTTTCTGCATCCAGGTCTTTCTTATTACCAACTAAAGTAATCACAATATTAGCACTAGCCAGTGTCCTGGCATCCGTCAACCAATTGGTCAGAGCATTGTACGTCTCCCGACTGAATGGAAGAAAACATGAAACAATACAGACAAAATATCATTCAATTGATAATAAATATTATATTTATAAATCATTAAGAGCACATTGGGAACTCGCCTCTAGCATCGGGTTGTTAACTTCTTAAGGGTCAATCAGAAAAGAATGAAAGAATGCATGACATCATCCATTCTTGTGTTGTATTCTTAACACTCATATCAGCCAAAAATGCTATCTGCAGTGGTCTAGAGAAATGTTCATTTGCAGACAAGGAGCACTATTTTCGAAAATTTACCACTGGAATGACTGGCCCAATAACCGAGCCTGTCATTCCAGTGGTACATTAAAAAAAATACACATGTACACTTGGTCTGCAAAGAAATTGGAATTTTCTTGAAAAAATGTGACGGTTAAACGGTTAAGACAGCTACAATGGCTGGTTTTAGTCAGCCTTCCCATTAATTGCTAAATAACACCTTGTAATATGCTCTATTCATAGCTAACATTTTCATCCCGAATTCGCCAGAGTTTGTGAACATGACATGCCTCTATTTCAATACTATCATTGACTATGTTTTAATATGACATTTATGTAGGTACCGGTTTGATTATTGTATTCTGTAAATTTGACAATGTATCAGTCCCTGTGATAGTCTAGAGGGGTTTTGTACCAATTGCCAATTGTCTAGGAATTTCAGACGATTAAAATTGCACAATGGCAGATTCTGCTTAAGACATGATTTCTATCCCAATAATTTAAAATTAAGCGGAAAATCTAACGTTTTTAACGAATTTAAGCAATGATTTCACGACATCCTCTAAAGATTACATTGGATATTATCGCTACATATTTAGGTACCACTAAAAGGTTCTAATTTCATTGTATTTTGAATAATTTTTCACGTAAAATATGTTAATATTTATCCAACAAATAAACCAAATATCCAGTTAAAACTGGTGTCATGTCTTCTGACATCCATAGCACATGGCCAATCTCTGCTGGGTGACTTTTAAAGACATCAGTGTCCAGTGATGGTGCAGAGGTGTTTGTGTTGGCAGGCATCAAGATTGTCTAGAGTTGCCTTTGGAGCTGCCCAGCTATTACAGTTGTACAACATCAAGGATACACAGGTTTCACTGTACAAAGGTAGTCCATTTGTCAAGGGTATCAGTGATCTGGGAATCCACAGCTTCCAAAAGGACTGGACTGGAAAGCATATATATATGTTTTCCATGAAGCAGCATGCTGCAATTGTCAGCAGTACTGCAAAGCGGTGAGCCCAAGATTATACTTTTCCTCCATAGTTCATGGCCATGAAGTGGATTGTCATGTTCTTTAGCTTCATATTTTGTAGATACGTGTAGGTATATGTGGGTGAACTCAGAGGTTCTCATTTTTTAGTTTGCCTGTAGCTATCGGGAGTAGTTATCACAGGGTCTTCTTTCCTTTGTCCACCTCTTCGGCATATTCCATCTCCCGTGGCATCTGGAGTATGGAAAAAGGGGGCTTGGTCTTGTGGGATTGTTTTGTAGAGAGGTCTTGTGGAATTGTTTTGTAGAGATTTTAATGCAGGTGAAAAGCACATGGGACAGACCATTTCACTGTGGGGAGCTGATTGACATCTCAAATTCTGCAGACTTCATTGTCTTGTCTCATACTCTCAGCTTGGCGTCTGCAAGTAATAGTCTCATTAGTCAGTCAATAGTATTTATTATAAAGGCTTTCAAAATAAAAACTACTAACATGACTAATGGATCAGGATGTATTGCTCAAAGTAAATTGTACATCAAACTTATGAATACATGTACATCATGACTAGAAGCATGTCAATAGCATCACTCACTAAGCAACTACAAGTGTAACTACATGCATGCATATACACGTACTTTAATAAATACATAGAAAAGGTTGTGGGAGACTTTTTAAGGTAAATCTTACCCCTCCTGGCTGATGGCAAAGGGTGCCATGGAGTGGAGTTGATGTACCAAATGGCTTTCTTTAGCTTGCCTCCATGATGACATGAATTCGTCATTTGGGTCAGATGGGAGAACTTGTATGATTATGAACTGTGCATCGCTCCTGGAATGGCCTTCTAGTGTAAAGTGCCTTGAGACTGGTGTGTCATATCGTATATGTTTGTAGAAGTTGGTGATGGAGCGTAGATGTTCTTGGATTCTGATCTTAAACACTCTTTTTGTATCTCCCACACTGTATTTTGCAGCGTTTACAGGCGATCAGGCACATAACGTTTCTTGTTTGACAATTGTAGACGATTTTCGCTCTGTATGTCAATCCTGTGCGGTGGCTTTTGAGCCATCTACTTTGGTCCATTACTGTGCAGAAATCACATTTTCCTTTTGGGCTCTGATGAAGTCATCTTTGATCGTTTTGTTTCTCCTGAATCCAAACATTGGTTTCTCTGGGAAGGCTGTCCTGCAGCGCTTACTGCCTTCTAGGAGATGCCAGTGTTTGAGTATTTGTTTTTGTACAAATTCACTGCTTTTGTTGAATTACGTGATGAGAATCTGTCTCTGTGAGCCTTGTTTTGTTGTGGGCGTGGTCTGGTGGATGAGGGAATTCCTGTCTTGGCTGAATGCTTTTTCTTGTGCTTGTCGTAGTAGTGCTGTTGGGTAGCCTCTTGTTTCATACTGTGCGATGAGATCTGAGCTGTGTTTAAGATAATCTCTGTTTGTGGAACAGATTCTGCGCAGACATTGTCCGTATGGTCCTGCCTTCTTGCATGAGAGAGGATGCGCTGAAGTGTAATGGAGGTATCCATGGGTGTCAGTTGGCTTGGTGTACAGGGAGAAGATAATGTCATTATTATCTCCCTTTATCACTGTGGTGTCTAAAACATTCACATTCTTGTATGAAAATTCAGCAGTGAATTTGATGGTGTGATTCATGTATTTGATGAACTCGTTCAGTGCATCTTCTCCGTGCTCCCAGATCATAAAGATGTCATCTATGTATCGAAGGAATAGTGATGGCTGGTGTGGCGAGTCTTTTAAGAGTTTTGTTTCTAACTCACTCATGAAGATGCATGCATAGGTGCACGCGGCTTTACTTCCCATTGCTGTACCACCTACCTGGAGTAATGTTTAGCACAAAATTCAAAATCGTTGAATTCTAAAACCAACTTTAATAAATTTGGCAGGAATTTCTTCTTGAGCATGTTTTCCAGAATGGTTGCTTTGAGAACCGGTTGTGGTATGGTTAGGGGTGGGGTGGGTATGGGGTGTGTGGGTGGGTCTGGGGTGTTGCCCGGAAGGGTGGGCTGGGGCAGGTATGGGTTGGGGGTAAAGTGTATAGTTAAGCGCAACCTTCTGAAAAATATGCCCAAGTCTCTGTTGAGAATGCCCATGTCCGGTTCATAGACCGTAGGGCAGAAGCCTAGTCCCTTGTCTAGCGCTTTATTCGTATTTTTATCTATTATCTTTTTGGAAAGATTTACAACAAACTACATATACATGTAACATGTTCTGGTGAGCTTGAAGTTTACAGATGTACGCAACATGTATAACACAAGAACAAGGACACAACACCTGCATTACCTGGTAATGTCATATACTAGTAAGGCCCCTGCAGCACCTCTGTAATAGCTTCTTGTGACAGATCTGTAAAGCAAATAACAGAAACATCTGTAGATCTCTAGAGATAAACAGTCTAAATAAACAGGTAACATACATGTACACATGAATGATCTGTGATCGTGCCAGAAATCACTATTCCAGAGAGTAAGGTTCAGTGAGAAAAATAGTGCAGAACACTTAACCAGGAAGACAAACCATGAACAATAGTTTTAGTAAACCGCAATTTATGCCCCACAAAACTTACATGTTTTAAAAATGGTACATGTAAACGTGTACTTAGCGTAAGCGTATAAATTTTAAGATTTTCAGGAGAGATACATGTACATGTAACTACATCATGGCACTGACTGACCAATCTAAACACATACATGACTTGCGTTTTAACTATATCATGACTATAGGATTGTACAGCTGGAGTTTACATGCTATTACTCATGTATTGGATAGTACAAATCATTATATCTTTCATGATATACATTAGGACTTTAGCGTAAAATAGGAACCATTCAAATGGAGATTTTGCGCGTATATTTGATAAGATCATGATCTATTCCTGGTTGTACATGCTCTGGATTCTACTTGCTGATGGCACGCCTACTGTCGGTGCCTCTCAAGAGGGAATTTCCAACACAACAACAATATGGATAGGTCTCGCAGAAACCAGAGTCAAAGTAAGGTATTCGCACATGTTACAAGTACAGGTCAGAGGTATATACCAGAGTCAGATTCAGTTTTAGTTTGGGCGCCTCGGAGGTGATATTTCACATTCGTAATTTGGGCGCCCAAACTGATGGTGTCCAAACCCTTTATAACGGGTTCAAAATCTGTCTGGATCAGGCCCTGATCTATACTGTACCAAACTTACATGATTTATCAAAAATACAAACTGACTATGTCCTGGCATTTTCAAATACATGTAGTCTAACAAAAAACCCTCCCCCTCCTCAAGATCTGACCCACACAAGAAATGGACATGCAGACAGGCAGAGTGAGCACGATATATTAATATGTCCATGCTTATTGTACATGTAGTGTGGGCTTATAAAAATCATTTACAATTGAATTGACATTAATTAGGTCAGGGCTTCCATTTTGAGACAAGAAATGACTCGTATCACTTCCATGTACCTAACTTTTCATACCATGTGAGCTATTTATGAACCTGAGCCAAAAACAACTTCTGCAATCATCTGGAGAAATGGCCATTCGCAGACGAAGAGATTATTTCCGAAAATTTATTATTGCAATTACTGGCTCAATAAATGTGCCAGTCATTCCAATAATAAGCTTTCAAAGATAAAATGTAATCATCTCTTTGTCTACAAATGGACATTTTCTGAGAAAATTTTAATTTTCTTGAGCAAATTTAAGGGTTAAAAGCTTAAGCGATATTGCTGAAGGATGAACTACATGCGCACATTGTGATGATGAATATGTCACTGAATCAATCTATTCATTTTCACATTAATTTTGTTTTATCAGCTATTAACCATTATCACTCTGATGTTAATAGTCTATCTTTTACAATGTCAATAGCAAAGGATCTAGCGTACAATTTTCAACAATTTTGGTGGACGATGTTGCTGTCTTCGACAGCACCATCTTCCACCAAATTTGTCGAAAATTGTACACTAATTCATTTTTTAATTTAATTTGAAAAATTAATTTTAAAATCTGACATTAGTCTGGTAAGGGTTAACTCTTTAACACCCACAGACCAGAAACAACAAATTGTTTATAATTGACTATTTTAAGGTCTGCTGCTTCACAGATAATGTCTAGATAACTGATCGTTTATACATGAGATGGGAACAAATCTTTGAAGTGGCATACAGAGATAAAATAACGTAAAACTGATGGTAGAGTTCTAATGATTTTATAACCATGACGATTGACGACCTGGGATATCGATTTTAAGACAACAATGCACCTAAAGCATTGAAAGTTGTGTACTAGGTAATTTGACTGGATATTTGTAGTCAGTAAAAGCTCCCCAGTAAACGCCAGATCAACTCAGGAAAAGTTTAACATATCCTATGACATGTATGATAAAAACGGAACAGACACAAGACAAAACAGGAACACAAGACAAAGATGGAACAAATAGGAGACAAAGGCAAAACAAAAATGAAACATCCCAGGTTCCACATGTACATTTTTGCTTTGCGTAAAATGTGTTTTATTTCGGGTCCCGCTGGTCCCAGGACATTTTTAATTAGTTTTGAGTTGTACTGTAGCTTCAGAATACTATATCCATGTATCCCTTATAAATACAGTACATGTATGAAATCTCATACTGTCCTGTATGATCACAAATATATCAATGTTAATACATTTACCATAATAATACAGGCCTGCCCAAATTGTGCGAACGAAACGTTTTTTTGCATAACCCATTTTTCGTTCGCGCAGTCTAGTCACTTGAAACAGTGAATTTAGTCTATGTCTTAATAGAAGCCGTCGCCAACATCAACCTCTAGAATTCCATAGCACTTTCTGAAAGGTGAAACTCCCTTATAGAAGCTAACACCCAAACTCAAAATATTGGTTTGATAAAAAATGTTTCAGGCTGGCTCGTTGTTCGCGTGGCGGTTACGCAAATGTTTTTTGCATAACCAATTTTTCGTTCGTGCAGTCTAGTCACTTGAAACATTATATGTCCTAATAGAAGCAATTGCCAACATCAACCCCTAGAATTCCATAGCACTTTCTGAAAGGAGAAACTCCCTTATAGAACCTAACCCCCAAACTCAAAATATTGGCTCAATAAGAATGGAAAAGATAATGTCAACATCATTTTGAACAGGCCTATAGAATTTTGATGGGAGGTTCCTACCGGGTTAGTTGTACCAAAAAATCACGACTTTTACAACAAAATCCGATAAATCTTCCATATCAAATGGTGGAACAATGAATCTGATCATTCTAGATTTAAATCATGGTGCAACAAAGGTTAATTCGGCAATAATATACGTCTATAAACGTTCGAAAATAGCCCTGACAGGCGTATCTTTTCGTCACATAGCGGGAAGAAAAACAGGAGGGTGTGTCTTGAAAGAGCCAATCAGTGAACGGCTCGCCTCCACTTTGTAGAGAACAAATAAATATTCATTACCACGAAATATTATAATGTCCAAAATGGATGCCACAAAAGAACTTTGGTTGTCATTTTCCCAGGGACATTTCCCGTTAAATTTGTGTCGATAAATCTTGCAAAATTATTTAATCTGGCTGCTAACATCTTGTATAATAAAGGAGGCGATAAAACTTTTTTAAAAATCGGACTGATTTAATAAAGATTGAAATAGATTGAATATTGAGATGATTTGCGATGTAACTAGTGCCCTATCAAAGACTAGTTCCCTGTCCACCTTTCTATGCTAATACATGAATCGGCTATTTTCACATTCGCCATTGCCTTAACGTATGTAAACGAACGAAGTGGATTTCATTTATAAGACTTCCGTGTCCGTATCTGCCTAACACATTTTCATTGGATGAACGGATTAGATACAATTCGGTTCCCGTGTCAAGTTAAATTTTGAGATATTGCGCTTATTAATAACATTTATTAATATCAATTGCAGGCAAAGAGACTATTTTTTATAATTTCCCACTGGAATGTCTGGCTCGATGATTGAGCCAGTCATTTCAGTGGTAAATTTCCAAATATAGTCCTATTATGGCCAGTAAATGGATATTTAATATGAGAATACATTGATCTTGACCATTAAAGGGTTAATACTGACATGTCATTTCCATTATGTAACCAATTTGAATTTTACCTTCAAATAGTATCATATTCAAAATGGGTTACGCGAACTCAAATGGGTTGTGCCAAAGAAATTTGCGTAACCCATTTTTGGGCTACACAAATTTTCAATTTGGGCAGGCCTGATAATACATGTAAAAATACTGCATTGAATCGTAACCATGAATATACATGTACCTGAATCTCTCTTGACCGGCCGTATCCCAGATCTGTAATTTGACTGATTTTCCACCTACATTGACGATTTTACTTCCAAATTCCACACCTATTGTATGATTAGAGTCTTGCTTAACTGTAAATAGTAAAGCATTGTCAATGGATAACATAATACAGCTCATGAATAACATATTTCCAAAACAAATTAAACGTACTGTTGAATATTTTTACTATTAGTGGATTGGAAGACAATGCTGCCTAAGGCAGCAATACTGTAGGTCTTCCAATCCAATACACATTTCCCAGATTGACATATTTAGGGAATATAAATTTCCCACAATGCATTGCTTGCAGTAATTTTGTCTGGTAATCTACCCAGCCAATGCTCGAACAGTATTACTTTGCTACTACATGTAGGTTCAAATACAACACATTTTAAGCCATTTATGTGAAGAAGTTGGATCATAATATTATTAAAGCCATACATCATTGGAAAGCTCATCCAATTTTCTAAAAATGTATGTATACATGTTTTTATATTTAAAAAAAAATTTCTCACGCTAATTATAATTTAAAAAAACACCCTACTGGCCACTTGATTTACTAAATCTAGGGACAATGGTGTAATTTACCGGTATATATGCAAATAACCTAGTACTTAAATAAAAGAAATAAATTATAAATGTTTAGAAAACTGGATGACCTTTCTGATGGTGTATGACTTAAATAATATTGTGATTGTAGTTGATCTCTTTATAAAATGCACTGTTTTTTAACACAATAGTAACTCAATACAGGCCAGCTCCTAGCTAAGCAATTTACCAGCCAGCAAACACACTATGAGCATTGGCTTAGGGGAATCTCACGTAATGACGTTAATCTGGGAAAATTTCTTACTAGTTTTATGTTTCTGTTTTTGCCTTGGAAACATGCTAAAGTATTTATATGTGGTACTGTGTGTGTGCGCGCGTGCATGTGTGTGTGTGGGTACATATGTATGTATGTATGTACATATGTATGTGTGTGTGTGCGTGCGTACATACGTATGTATGTATGTACATATGTATGTGTGTGTGTGCGTACATACGTATGTATGTATGTACATATGTATGTGTGTGTCTGCGTACATACGCGTATGTATGTATGTACATATGTATGTGTGTGCGAATACATTGTTGCGAAAATTAATATCGGTTCAATTGGTGGTCATATTACACGGAATCATTTGTATCTTGTGAGATCTCCTTCGATTCGAGATCGAGAAAAGTATCTCGTATGTATTGAGTAGCCATTGGCGTACTGATTTCCACCAGAATAGTGTGGTAGAGAATTGAAACTTAAAAGGACACGAGCGCTACGCTCCTCATACCAGACAATATTAATTCATGTAAAATGAGATGATATAAAGCCTATAGTAGTCTATGACAAGTAGTTAACAGAAAAATAGTCCCTTTGAATTCGTCGTAAGATTCAAATCTGCCGTACACAAAATGAGGTCAAGAATTTGCTGACATTGCGTGGATATTGATATCATAAAGTTCATTTTAATGTCTGTATTAAGCTAGTGACACAGAGGTTAAGATGATACCAAAATCAACACGATCCATAGTGTTCCTTTTACACAGAGATGAAAGTGGGAAAGCATTAAAAAACCCGAGAAATTATTTTATATATGACATAGTAGCAAAAATCTTACTTGAACACACGCTTAACTGTGTAGGATTAGCCTGAAATGTTTTTCTAAGAACTTGAATTCAGGTAAAAACCTGAAAACTTTCATCTCTGTTTTACAGTCCGCTACAGAGATAGACTGGGTCCTGATATGTCTGGTCGCCGAAGTGGAGTCTGTGTAACAGTCTAGTCGTAATAAGATGGCCGGTCAATACATTAGGTGTATTCTCGTAGAAGCCATGCTTCTATTTTTAGATTGACACAGAATGTGAAATTTCAGTAGTCTACAGTACCTTCCGAAACCAACTTTACATTAAAAGCGTTGGAACAAAAGCATAAGCGATCCAAAAACTTGATCGCAAATGCGTGGATGGGCGCTTTTTTATTTTGGTCGAGCTACAGAAAAACCTTTTAGTAATTTAGCAAATATGTGTCAATGAAACTATTACTAATTAAAACAAATTGTCCTGCTACTGGAATGTTTCCACGCCATAAACAGCTGAAATATTTCCCGGAATTAACCTTTCACCACCGATAACGAGATCTATGAGCTGGCCATGCGTTCAGAAAATCGTATTGTAAATCTGAAGTCCGAGTAAATCTGTTACTTTTGGATTAATTGCGTCATAAAATAAATAAATGGAAAACAGCTCCTGATCTCGGAAAGTACATGTATTCAAGAATATACATGTAATGCATGTGTCCATGTTGGATAAGACATGCCACATTTATACTGTGAGGTATCGTAAAAATGTACTTCTTATCATGAATGAATTTATACAGTAAAGTACCGTAAAACCAACCTTCTTGTCTTAAAACTTCTTTTCAAACTTTATTCCGAACAACGACCATGCAACAGAAGATGCATAAAATTTCTATCGTAATGTTTCGAAAAAAACGAACCTCTTATCACGACCATTCTGTTCAGAATTATACAAACCGACGGCTTTTAGATAACTTTAGATTAGCCATTGGTTGGCGGCCATCTGGGATTTTGGATCATCGTTGATTTCGATAGGTTTATACCGCAGACATAGTCCAATCATCCTATGAAGTTTCAAAGTGATCCAATAAACCATATAGCGTGTTATTGTGTGGAAACAAATTTTCAAGATGGCCGCCGGTGGCTGGTGGCCATCTTCAATTTCGGATCATTGTCGATTTTGATAAGTTGATGAGTTCTCCATCAGACCTAGTCCAACTATCCGATAAAGTTTCAAAGAGATCCGATAAATAGTAAGAGATATCATCCAGAAACCAATTTTCAAGATGGCCCGTCGGCCATCTTGGACTTCGGATCATCGTCGATTTCGATAGGTTTCGTCCTCCGACCTAGTCCAAACATCCTGTGAAGTTTCAAAGTGATCCGATAAACGGAAGCAGAGTTCTCACGCGGAAACCAATTTTCAAGATGGCCGCCGCTGGCTGGCAGCCATCACGGACTTCGGATCATCGGTAATTTCGATAGGTTTCTTCCCCCTACCTAGTCCAACCACCCTATGAAGTTTCCAACCGATCCGATAAACCATAGCATAGTTATCGTGCAGAAACCAATTTTCACGATGGCGACCATCTTGGATTTTGGACCATTGTCGATTTCAAACCGATAAATAGTAACAGAGTTATCATGCAGAAACCAATTTTCCATCGTGGATATCAAAACATTGTCGATTTCAATAGGTTTCTTGTCCAATCATCCTATGAAGTTTCAGAGATCCGATAAACCATATAGCCGAGTTATCGTGTGGAAACAAATTTTCAAGATTGCCGCCGATGGCTGGTGGCCATCTTGGATTTCGGATCATTGTCGATTTCGATAGAGTTCTTCCTCAGAGCTACACATAGTCCAACCATCCTATAAAGTTTCAAAGCAATCCAACAAATGGTAAGAGTTATCATCCAGAAACCAATTTTCAAGATGGCCGATGGTGGCTGGCAGCCATCTTGGACTTCGGATCATCGTCGATTTCGATAGGTTTCGTCCGCCGACCTAGTCCAATCATCCTATGAAGTTTCAAAGTGATCTGATAAACAGAAGCGGAGTTCTCGCGCGGAAACCAATTTTCAAGATGGCCACCAGTGGCTGGCAGCCATCTTGGATTTCGGATCATCAGCACTTTTGAGAGGTTTCTTCCCCCTACCAACAACCCTATGAAGTTTCCAAGTGATCCGATAAACTGTAGCAGTTATCATGCAGAAAACAATTTTCACAATGGCGACCATCTTGGATTTTGGATCATGGTCGATTTCGATAGGCTTATTCCTCAGACCTAGTCCAATCATCCTATGAAGTTTCAAAGTGATCCGATAAACCGTAGCAGAGTTATCGTGAGGAAACCAATTTTCACGATGCCTGTCGGTGGATGGCAGCCATCTTGGATTTCGGATCATTGTAGATTTCAATAGGTTCTTCCGCAGACTGAGTCCAATCATCCTATGAAATTTAAAAGAAATCTGATAAATGGTAACTGATTTATCATGCAGAAACCAATTTTCAAAATGGCCACTGGTGGCTATCTTGGATTTCGGATCAGCGTCGATTTCGATAGGTTTCTTCCTCAGACCTAGTCCAATCATCCTATGAAATTTAAAAGTGATCCGATAAACGGAAGCAGTTTTCACGCGGAAACCAATTTTCAAGATGGCCACTGGTGGCTGGCAGCCATCTTGGATTTCGGATCTTCATCTGTTTCGAGACTTTTCTTCCTCAGATCTATTCCGATCATCCTATGGAGTTTCAAAGGGATCCGATAAACGGTAGCGTGGTATTCATGCGGAAACCACTCTGCCGCCCGGCTGTCCATAAACAGCATCACATAATAACCCCCCAATTTTATTGGCGGGGTATGAAAACCAGTACAGAAATGTATAGAAAATTAGCTTAGCTTTCTAATGATGTATGACTTCAATAAAATTATGAGCCCGAGTTCTTCATATGAATGACATAAAATGCGTTGTATCTGAGCCTAATGGTAAATGTAATGCTCTTGCGCGTCGACACGCCAAAACTGGTGTGCACAATGCATTGTGGGAAAGTATTTTCCCAAAATATGTCAATGTGGGAAAGGACTATTTGACATTTTGACTGGCTAGTCAAATGAGTTTCAAAATAATCAAGAGAATATCCTTACATTATAAAGGATTGTTTTTTTCTGGCGTCTGATGGATAAAGGATTAAAGCCCATGTACTTCTGTATTCAATTTGGCCATAGTCATCTGTTAACCATTACCATTCGCATGTTAAATAAATTTTCAAATTAAATAAAAACATGAACTGGTGTTCATTTTTCAAAAATTTGGTGGAAGATGTTGCTGTCTACGACAGCAACATCATCCACCAACATTTTTGAAAAATGTACACCAGTTTCTTTGCTAATAACACTAAAAGAATGTTGACATCAGATTGATACGGGTTAAGGGTCTAAGATGGCTACATTGTATGATCAATTGGTCATATGTACAGTGAGAAGATGCATGGATATTTTTATCGTTTATCATTGATTGGAGATTATAAAGAGAAAGATCTAAATTAAGCTTAGGCGCATGTATTTCATTCAAATATCAAAGCTATCTCATCATCCCTCGGATGACCTACAACTCCCAAAACATGTTAACACCTTTACGCTGTCACTCAACGCATACTATTATGCGTATGTATATACATGAACAGCTGGGAAATAAACATAAATCTGAACATACTCAATTATACATGACATTTTGAAAATAATAAACTAGGTGTACTTACATTTACTTTCTATAAACTGATGAAGTATACAAGATTTTCCTGTTCCAGCACTTCCAATAACCAGGAATTTGAACAGGAAGTCTGAAAAGAAATATCATCATTATGAACCTGTATAGTAGGGTAAGACCTGCTTGAATGAGAGAACACCTGGCTCTTGGCGCTGCAAGATAGTGGTTAACGTATCATGTGCAATCCATGCTTTCAAAATTATCTGACTGTAAGTTGTTGCGGTACACATCACATCATTGCCTAATTAATATCTGTCCAATAATATCAATAAGTATTATTTTCATTACCAATGCAATGTTTGTTTAGTGTTAGATACATTTAATTTTACATCAAATTAAAGCTGTAACATGGCAACAAGTGCCACCCACTCAAAGTTGATGATTTAATGCTACATCATGTATTTATGGCATATAGCAACTATTTACATGTAGCCGAGGTGACAACAACTCGCAACTACATGTAGTCCACCCACCCGCCCGCCCACTCACATAGATTATGACCTGGCGCAAAGTAGATACAGGCTAATCAGAATGCCGCATTTATGCCACAGGAACTGGGGGGGGGGGGGGGGGGGGAGATCAGAGGATGGGGTTAAAATGTGTCAAATATCATACACATTTCATCCACCCTGATGCCTTCTCCAACACATGTCTGAGACCATTTGGGGGGAATTTAACCAAATTTACTTTCTGTGTATTACTTTCTGACCCATATGATTGTGGATTGCGAGATGACATTTACATTGGGCTACGTCCCACACACCCCAAGGGTGGTGTAGATGAGAGCAAAAGATCAAAGTTGGGGGCAGTGTTGGAATTTGCGCTGGCTTGACATTGACTGTCCATTCTAGATTTAATTTATAATCACATAGCATTGTCTGATACCCAATTCACCTTTCCAGAGTACCCACCAATCATATGACGTCATAATGAACTGCATGATGTGTACAATGACATCATAGTGAATGACGTCAATAAGTACGTCACGAACGCATATTTGAAGACGGTCTATGCGTTGTTGTACAAATTGTTTGCTTTTACTATTTAATAAATATTCTGTTGAATATTTTGAAACTAATTTGACTGGGCGCTGTTGCTAATTAGTTACAAAATATTCAACAGCTTACCTGTATAGTTTTCAGGAAATTGATAGCTAGAGCATTTGGGGATCAATCAATCCCAACACGGCGAGGTGTGGGTGGAGCTTAGCTAGTGATGGGCGGGGCATAAATAAAAATGAAAAGGGCCATTGGAAATGCATTGGTCAGACTCGGCTAGAAAAGACAGCAATAGCATAGACATGATAGATGCCATAAAATTTCATTTATTTCAATGTAATTATCCCCACGTTTTGAAAAACGTCTGTGATATTATAATTGTCACAATCCATCTGTCCATCATGCTATCTCCTCCAAAACCATTGGGTGGAATTTAATCGAATTTGGTATGTGGGTTACCCATAAGATTCTGCTTTGCAAGACAACATTTATATTTGCCTCTACCCCTTGAGGCGGAATCAAATGACAAATATTCTAAAGCTGTCCATCACGCTATCTCCTCTAAAACCATTACAACATTTACGTTTGGCTCTGTCCATATGGGGAGTCTGAGGGCGAACGGTCAAGAGGTACATGTAAAAATATATCCTTAAAAAACTGTCCATCATGCTCTCTCCTCCCAAACCAGTGTGGAATTCAACCAAATTTGGTGTGGGTTACCCATATAATTGTGGAAGGTGTGCCAACATTGTTTGGCTCCACCACTCCCCACCCCCCTCCAACAAGGGGGTGGGGAAGGGGCGAAAAGGTCAAGAGATTGTTTGTAATGCAACTCTTCTAAATCAAATAAAATATACTTTTTGGACAGTAACATGTTTTTACATAATTGAGTCCAGGTTGTCTGCCGAGTGCCGAAGGCACAATCTATAGTTCTGGCCTTACACCACAGGCCTTTGAAATTTCATCCATGCATCCCACTACTGTGGGTGGGCGGGTTATGGCAGTGTTATATGCAGCAACTCATCCGAGACCAGTGAATGGAATTCAACCAAATTTGGGTATGTCTGTTACCGATATATGATTATGGAGTGCAAGAGGACATTTACATTTGGTTTCACTGCCAGGGATGGGGCTGTCAAGAGAGTAAAGCGGTGAACGTGGGGATTTGCCATGACGCGTCATTGACTGAGCAATCTAGTAAATTAAGAAAATTAATTCGGTCCACAGTACATTTAGTGAATATATTCTGGCATGAAACGTGTAATCTAAGCAATTAAAAAAAGGCATGTTGAAGCATAATTACACACACACACACGGCCCCGGTATCGCATCGCAAAATGAGATGCAAATGAGTAACTGTTGCTACACATTTACAACTTCGCATAGCTATTTGCTGCGATACATAATTTTGATGTAAAATTCAGTCAATTCACTTAATTTTGAAATATTTTTGATAAAAAGTCGCTAAAAGTTGCAAAACGATTGTCAAATTTAGTAAGGAAGCGAGATGCGCATGCGTTGGAGACTGATATCCGATATAGCCCATAGACATATATAGCTATAGAGCACATATCTTCATACCTTCCTTCACTATGGGACAAATGACCGCCGGTGAAGCGAGTTCAGTAAGAGCTCTATAGATCACAATTCTAAAAGCTAGTGATGTGCGCATGCGGCTTCCTTCTTCTGGTATAATAATAAACCGTTACAGACTTCAGTTTTTAGTTTGGACACCAGTCGGAAACTCGCAATATGTATCACGGGGTATTCACGGTCGTTGACATATTGCTCATAACAGACTCTCTTGTAAATCTAAATTCTCCTATAGGGGGGTATGGCTATTGATCATTGCCTCGTCATTAGTTAGCGTTATGATAAACTTTAAAAATACAAGTTTATCTAGGCTGATTCTGCTTGATTTAGACAATGTTTGTCTCGGAAACTGAGTTATATCATCGCGAATGCTAAACTCCTATTAGCAAGATCGATGCATGCGCGAGAGTGTTCTCGAGTACTCTTCTCCAGTCGGGAACATACTTTCTCGCAAGATTATTGGTTAATAAATATAACTATATAGAGAGCAACCAATGAATTGCAAAGAAACTACCAACGGTAAAGAAAACAAACAATGTTTTAAGCGGTAATTTTAAGAATGACGTAGTAGTGCATTCGTAGTATTCGTAGTAAAACTAGTAACACAGTGGACCGATTGATGCACACTGATCACAGTAAAACTTATCATCATTCACTATTTAAGCCAGAGAAAGCAACCATTAGTAATTTTTAAATAAAAATTGTTAACTCTTTCAACTGAAGTCATAGTATCGCAAAAACTCAATTTCATCTTAATAAGCTGTTGATATCTTGCAAGTTTTTAAGGGGGACCTGTTGTTCACAGCTGCCATAGCCTGCAACAGCTTCCAGTTAAGCACTAACACTATTCAGCCTTCTTACATTGTATTGAATGATGTGTACTTTGTTTAGCCTACCAGTTGAAAGGAATATGTGATGTAGGTTGGTAAGTTACAAAATATATGTTAACCCTAGTCAATGAAATCACAGTATTCATGGGAGGTACAATATTGATTTTTTTTGAAAATAATTTGACTGAGATGTGTTGCTGCCTTAAGCAGCTATAGCTTCCAATCAATGTAATTGCCAAATCTGACAATACGTATTATTTTAGGTTTCCTATACTCCCTGACTTTGGCCAGAACCAGTACATGCATATTCTGAATCTGACATATGTTATACTGACAAATGACAATACTGGCTACTGTAGACTTGACGACTGATACACTATCCTCAATAACATTCTCAGAAGTCCATTATTAATTATTCAACCATCTGTTCATGTCACATTTGTGCAATTTGTGTAAACTACGTGTCGCATATTACACGCCTTACGGACTACTAATTTTTTGGACGGACTACTGATTTGCCAAGTCTGGTAGTTAGAAATTTTCGCTAATTTCGAACCCTGGTTATATTACACATTTTAACACTGATCTCCATCTAGATTATTTCGAAACCATATTAGAAAAGACTACATTCCATATTTATTCTGTTTGTGGCTTGAACAACATGATCGAAGCACCAATACATGATAAAAATCCCCCCACAGACCCCCCTTGTGGGTTGGTCTGTTGTTTTATTAACCACTATAAAAACGTACTTACCGTTCAATCACTGCTTGCTAAATCAATTATCTGCATTTAGCTATCAGAATAAAATTTTTATGCCTGCATACACACCTCCCCATGCCTATTCCTATTAATATGGACCCTTAACCAGCCTAATGGTTAAGTCCATCTCCAGCATAATGACAGATATAGACTGGCACCAGTCTATAATCCCTCATAGTGACGCTTGTTACTAAGCGCGCTCGAGCATGCGCACTGGAGCCCAAATAGGAAACAGATTCACTTTTCTAAATTTAAGTGCTAAATATTTAAGTCCAATTCTCAAATCTTACCACGCGGGTGGTTGAGACCGGGTCGTAGTGATTGAACGGTAAGTATGTTTTTATAGTGGTTAATAAAACAACAGACCAACCCACAAGGGGGGTCCGTGGGGGGTTGTTATTACACCACAAAAACATCCATTACCGTTCAATCACTACTTGCTAAACCCGTAGATTGCAGGAAATGTCAATTTCCCTTTCTCCGAGATCTAACAATACTCACCATTCTGTTACTTCTGATATACAGCTGGCCTTGACAGCGTCTCTAGGATTAGAGACTTAGAAAGCTTTACCGACTCCTGGGAACTGGGTACTCGGCTCCCAACTGCCGAGTACCCGTTTACCATAGAGCTCATATTGTTTGCATAGCCACCAAACAAGAGAAAACTATGGCTTGCCTCCGTGGGGCTGGGAGGCTGGGTCCGTAACAGAATGGTGAGTATTGTTAGATCTCGGAGAAAGGGAAATTGACATTTCCTGCATTCTCCTTCGATCAATACTCACCATTCTGTTACTTCTGATATACACCAGATTTGATCAGTAACCTGGTGGGAAGGGGCAAGCCATAAATGCTAATTTTGCCCCTTGGAGAAAGATTTTAGACTTCAAACTTGACTAACGGAGACCTAGAAGGACCGTCAAGTTCACGGAACCGAATCACATTCGCGTCACAGTCCCCCTCCTTTTTCCTCCTAAGAAAAGGGAGAGAACTAACGAACATGTATCTCGTCTGAAAACACAAATATGCCAAGAGGGTTAACTGCTCCCTGCATATTCCATGTATTAGCCTGGGAATGAGCATGAATATATAAGATGAATGAACATGATACATATCCATAATACAAAAAACTCTCACTATTGAATTACCTTATGATAATTGGACTTCAGACATACCGCCTCCAACCATTCACCGGTTCGGCCATCAGTGACACAATCTGGTTGACATCCTCTCGCCTGACCATGCCTGCTTTAGGTTCTTTTCTTACCGAAGTGAGAAAAGGGTGAAAAGCAGTGTGGTCACTAACTATCGTTTCAAAACAGCTAAAGCGAGTGGATTGGCTGAGTCTGACACATCCCTCATATAGTAATCCGTGAATGAGGACTCACAGTGCCATTGTGCAACGGCCATGATGTCCTATAACGGAACACCATTGTAAAGGGCTGTCGAGGCGGCTATTCCTCTGACATTGTCTGCCCTTACGCCTTGCACCTGGTGCCCAGTCGCCATCTCGTGAGTAGTCTGAATGCATTCGACCACCCAACGAGAGATAGTATCCATGGATGCGGCGCCATAAGACTTTTTATGGCAGATCCACAGATGTCTATCGTTCGACCGTAACGAGTCAGTCCGTTTCTTGTACTTAGTCAAAGCACGGACCGGGCACCAGACACTGGCATCACGATCAAACCTAGTTAACTTCGGTATAATGATCGGTTTGCCGGGATATCCCAAAGATTGGTTCTTTGACATAACCTCTGCTCTTGGCAGAAGACGCAGACCTTCTCCAGAAACAATAAATCGGTTCCTCTCTGCCAAAAGCGCATGGATCTCACTGCGCCTTCTAGCTGAGGAAGCTGCCAATAGAAAGACCGCCTTTAGAGTCAAATGCTTTAGACTAGCCGAACGCAACGGTTCGAAAGGGTGCTTGGCCAGTACATTAAGCACTAAAGATAGACTCCAGGCTGGAATGACTACCGGTTGTCTCGGTCGGAGATTGCTCATTCCCTTCAACATCACATTTAACTGGGCCACCTCTGGACTATCCCTGTTGGCTAGACAAGGGATAACTGATGCCAAAGCTGACTTGTATCCAGCAACTGTGACGGGAGCTAGTCCTCAAAAGAACAGCTCACAGAGAAAGTCTGCTATTTGCTGATAGTGGATTGAAAAGTATCATTACCCTTTTCTTCACACCAGTCTGCAAATCTGTTAACCTTGTTGTTATATGACTTGAAGGTTGACCTCCTTCTCGCAGCCGCGATGAAATCAGCAGCCTGTCGAGAAAAGCCTTCCGACGTGGAACGTTGTTTGATAACATCCACGCAGTCATTGAACATTTCGGGACGCTCGTGTAGGAAGCGTCCCTTGGCCTGGGAGATTATGTTCGGAATCTCGGGCAACTGCACAGGATTTTCCACCAGCAGATCTAGAAGATCCGTGAACCACGCCCTGCTCGGCCAATACGGCGCTATTAGCAGGACCAGACACGGTTCCTCCCTGACCTTCACCAATACCTTCGGTAGAAGAATGGTGGGTGGGTACGCGTAAGCGTGCATCCCTCTCCAGCTTATCGCCAGAGCGTCTGTATCGACGGCATTTGGATCTGTAATCGGCGAGACATATGTCATGATTTGAGCATTTTCCTTTGTGGCGAACAAATCCACGTTGGGTTTGCCCCAATGCTCGAAGATCCGTCGCAGAACTGAAGGGTTGAGGGACCATTCTGTTGGCAGGATTCTCTGTCTGCGAGACAAAGCATCCGCCAGAATGTTCAATCGGCCAGGAATACGAGCTGCTTTCAAAACAACCGAGTAATTCCTGCACCATTGAATCAAGTGCCACACCCTGATACACAGAGTGGGCGACCTGGTCCCGCCTTGGCGATTTATATATGATACTACTGTCGAATTGACCGACCGTATCAATATCACCCTGCCCCTGATCATCGGAAAGAACTCTTCCAACGCCAGTTCCACTGCCATCATTTCCAACAGATTGATATGCAGCTGACTCTCCGGGAGAGTCCATGTGCCCGAGACCTGGTTCTCCCAGGCAGGCACCCCACCCTTCCAGCGATGCATCCGTGTAGATGGACAGCTGGGGGCGGGGTAGGTGCAGCGAAACCCCTAATAGGAGATTCTGACGCTGTTTCCACCATAGAAGATGCGATATTATCGGCTCCAAAACTGGCAACAGTTTTGACAGGGGTTCTGTTCTCTGTTTCCACAGAGACATCAGATACAACTGGATAGGCCTTCGCATTAGAGCATCGTACGGGATAACCTGCTCCATGGAGACCATCATGCCCAGCATCTGAAGGAACTGCCTCGCCTTGAATGTGGTTTCCCACTCGAAAACTCTTGAGGATGGCTAACAGAGACACCACTCTGGGCTCTGACGGGTAAACCCTGCCCTCCTCGAGGTCGAATCGCATCCCCAAATAAACGAAACGTTGAGTGGGCGTCAACTCGGATTTCTCCTCGTTGACTATGCAGCGTAGATCTGAAAGTAACTTCAGAGTCAGAGCAGTATCCACGTTCAACCTGGCTGCCGAGTCTGCCTTAAGCAGCCAGTCGTCTATGTAGGTGTGTAGCGCCACATTCTCTTTTCTGAGAAACGCTGTCACCGCAAGGACCACTCTTGTGAAAACCCTCGGAGCTGTCGACAGGCCAAACGGGAGACTGTAAACTCCCATACTTGATTCTGAAACGCAAATCTCAGAAACCTGTGCCAACTCCGATTCATAGGAATGTGGAAATATGCATTTTTCAGATCGATCGATACACACCACATTCCTTTCCTCAATCCCGCCATTACCGACCTCGGCGTTTCCATCTGGAACCGAGGCGTATGGATAAACCAATTTAATGGCCTGAGATTGAGTATGGGTCTCCATCCCCCTGTGCTCTTGGGGACAAGGAACATGTTTGAATAGAAGCCTGGAGTGTTTCGATTTGCTGGTTTTATTGCTCCCTTCAGAAGCAAACCCGACACTTCCTTTTGAACGGCTTCTAACTTGTCTGGCTCCCTTAGTACGGGTGTCCAGACAGGTGCCAAAGACAGATTTTGTGGTGGAAAGTCCCACCACTCCGGCATGTAACCCTGGGATAACCATCCCAGGACCAGACTGTCTGACGTCACACCTTGCCAGGCCTCGACGAAACGCATGAGCCTTCCACCCACCATAGACGCCTCGACGTCTAACGGGGTTGTCCGGCTCGCAGTCCGCCCCCCCCCCCCCCCTCTTTCTTAACGAGAGAGAGAGAACCATTTCGTTCTAGGCACGACGGGTATAACTGGCACCGCTGTTCCTGTCGCACAGGCGCGGTCCAGGCGGATATGAAGGGAGCTTTCGTACCCTCAGGTACGCTTCGGCCCCTTCTGTCCGCCCTTTTGAGGCCTTACCCTTACCCTTGCCCTTCCCGCCTCTAGGGCGGTCAGGAGCAACATTGGGGAGGGTAGGCGCCTCTACAACCTTCCTGGGCTTCTTCGCCGGCGGCGGCTCTGAAACCCCAGCTGAAGCAGAAGTCGCAACAGGCCTAGCTTTCGCCTTGCCCTTATGCTTCTTCTGCTCCTTTGAAGGTTGTCCCGTTAGCGGTTTCCCCACAGGCCCTAGTGCGTGCGCTTGCTGCACTAGCTCTAGCTGTAGGTTTACCGCTAACCGATTCTGCGCGATACTGGCGGTATCCTCTAAGATGGCCCACGCTTGGCCACCGAAGATGCTAGGCCCTGTCAGGGGTGTCCCAAGGAGACGCTCCCTGACTGCCGTAGCCGGACGCATATGGTCAATGACCATTTGCCTCCTGGATTTCATCACACGCGCTTGCACCCTTGCCAATGCGTCCATCGACAGCACCAGGCCGTCATTGACACATGAAAGCGCCACAGGTGGCACAGGGTGGCCTGCCCCGCTTCAGCCCACACCGACTGAAGGAGACGATAAGAGTGGTTGACAGCGCTCATCGCTGCCTTCACACCCTCATCGCATAGGGACAGGACTTCTTCCTGGTGTACCTGAGACTTGTCCACAAGTGCCGGACCGGGGTGACCCGCTACGCACTCTGGACGCCCAGTACCCATCGGTCATCCTCCGTGACCGACGGGACTACACCATACCTGTCGTATTCCCCCCGCGGAATACGACATCTTGCCCGCACCTCCCTGGAGGCCGCAGGGAGCTGACCCTTGGTCATCAGTTGTTTGCTATAAATAGCATCCAACCATTCTATGAACCGTGGATCCAGTCCCACTGACTGGATCCGGGCCGCGGGCAAAATCCCCGTCCTGATCGACGCAACCGACGGACGGGGCGCATCTTCATCGGCCGTGGCCGAAACCACAGACGGGTCAACCCTGGCTAGCCACGCCAGAGCATCTGACCAATCTACCTCCGATGAAGACACCCCCGCAAACACGTCACCCGTTGACGTGCTTACGGGTCTGCCAGCCACGGCCTCCCAGCAAGGAGCCACGGCTGACATGCCAGGCACTCCGGTACCACACGGTTCCGCCGCCACCCCATGAAACACTCCGGTCCATGGGGTAGGTCCGCACGGAAAACCGTACGGACCCGTAGCAGTCGCGGAACCATAGCCGGACACGGGCGCCCACAGCACCCCATGTCCGATTGCCGGACCAGGCGAGATAGGTGAGTACCACGCCCGGCCTGGCACACCCGTTCCCGTGACGGCTGGTGCCAAACCAAGCCGCACGGAACCGGTGCACGGTAACGGATTTGCCTCAGCCACAGGCGGAGCCGCTGACCTGGCTTGCGCCAAACCAGACAAATGGAGGCCGGTTCCGTCTAGGACGGAATCAACCTCCATATTCTCCACCTGCGGCTTCACGGGCCGCAGCAACCTCTCCTCCTCGGCCTCCTCGTCTTCAGACTCCGAAGAGTCGTCACTAGACGAGTCAACCGTGGAACCGTCCTGGCGGACGGCTCCCACACCTGACGGACCGGCCACCGCTACTGGACCACCCGGAGGTGGCTGCAGAGAAACAGAAACCCGTCTGGCCGAAGCCAGACGGGACTGCCAGGGGGCCGTACGAGACGGCCCCCTCGGTAACCAGTCCAGAATCCTGTCCGAGGACAGGATCCGTACCAGGCATGGGGAGAAACTGCCCCCCAACCTTTGGTAGCAGGGACGACACCAGCGTGGTCAGAACGCTATGCAGAAAAACCCTGCAGAGCCGGACCAAACCACGCCGGCGGTGCCATCTCCGCCACCTCCAGCTGGGGACGTGGAGCACCCGCACCGGCCGAACCGGGCGCTCCACGATTTACTCTCGGACCGCCTGACCCCGCGTCAGACCCAGCCAAGTCCATCTGGGAAAGGAACTTAACCATCGTTTCGACGGACCACACTGCACAAACATTACACCTATGATCTATATTACACAGGGCACACTTAAAACAGACATGGTCCTTGAACATTACACGGACAAACTTATGGCAGTCGTCACATGATGGCGGGGCTGGCTTGGCCTATAAAATAAGCCCAAACCTACAATAAACAAGCGGAACGAGACCCGGATGGAAGGCAGACAATTAATTTTCAAATAATTTGACTCATAAATTAACCGTAACCTCCCCGCACCCCACCCCGCCACGTTACAACAACGATCGCATTGATTATGACAAGTACGCGGCGGGCACAACACACCCATAATAGATCCTCCAGGATGTGTAACGGCTCCAGGAATCATATCGCATAGCATTCAGGGTATATTTACTAATCAATATAAATTATACTCCTAACGAACGCAGCACGATATGTGAAGAAAACAACAAAATGTATAACAAAACTGCTGTCTCACACGGTAAAACCGCAGACCACACATCTACTCAAGAATTTTGAAACCACCGATCATTGCAAACCGATCGTGATCGCACGTAAACTTGATCATTCTAAAGTTTCCGGTACCATTTTTAGTACGCAGCACCCAGAATAAGATGCGCGAATTAATGAAAAATTTTTCTTCACATAAACATCCGAGCGACCGGGTGTGACGTCACCCGCTCGGATTCTACGGAGAACGACGTCAGCCGATATTCGTGTTAGAAATACCGTAGCAAACACCTATTTTCATATCTGCCGATCGCCTGTTGGGGTTTAAAGAAGGCGATCGTCTGGCATATATCGTTGTTAGCACACGTCCCAGATTCTATGGGGTCAGAAATTGGAACATGCGACACAACAAAATTTAGAGACCTAAGTCTTTTAACTATGGATAATAAAGAACAATACAACCTGGTTGTCTTGGGCGGTATTCTCCATAGTCCTTAGTTAATCCTTTCAGAACACACAAACTATCACTGATTAAAGACTTAGATTATTTTAAAACACTAAAATCCTTAATGCAAAAAGCATGTATTGCTCTTGTCGCTATGCAAACAAGAATGAGCTCTATGGTAAACGGGTACTCGGCAGTTGGGAGCCGAGTACCCGGTTCCCAGGAGTCGGTAAAGCTTTCTAAGTCTATAATCCTAGAGCCGCTGTCAAGGCCAGCTGTATATCAGAAGTAACAGAATGGTGAGTATTGATCGAAGGAGAATTGGTCAGTGCCCCATTTAAACATTAGGTGGGAGGAGATTTGAGAATCAACAAACAAGGATAAAAATGAAACCAATCTTATCTAAATGTTAATAACATAACCTAATAGTGCATTTCACTCAATCACACCATGATTAGCAAATAAGAACAACTTGAACTTAAAGAAATAAATAAAAACCAAATGAAGACTCTCACCATTTCTCACAGACGCAGAGTCCTAACGAAAATGGTGGGAAGTGCTTGGTAAATAGTCTTCGGCTTTTTTAGTTAACAAACAAGGATAAAATTAAACCAATCTTATCCAAATGTTAATAACATAACCTAATAGTGCATTTCGCTCAATCACACCGTGATTAGCAAATAAGAACAACTTGAACTTAAAGAAATAAATAAAAACCAACAGAAGACTCTCACCATTTCTCACAGACGCAGAGTCTTAACGAAAATGGTGGGAAGTGCTTGGTAAATAGTCTTCGGCTTTTTTAGTTAAAAGTGGAAATGTTACGAGAGGAGGAAGCTGCTGCACTCTGGTCTTTGAGATAAAAGGATGTAAAGGTGTATTCAGATTTCCATCCTGCCACCTGCATGACCTCATCTAAAGACGAACCCTCAAAAAGAGCGAAAGAAGTAGCCATACCTCTAACGTCATCGGCTTTAATAAGGGAGAGATTAATTTGATCCGGTGAGGCTATCTCATAACAAAGCTTAATTATTGTCTCACAAATCCATCTGACAATCGAAGAATTTGAGACCGGCTTAGATAACTCTTCCGCGTAGGAAAAACATAAATGAGATGGATCGACTCTTATAAAATCTGATCGCTGATTGAAGGTTCCTAATGCCCTAACAGGACACCAAAATTCTTCGGATGGCGAAAGACGAAAAAGATTTTAAAATGATCGGACTAGCAGGATAGCGGTTAGTTTGAGTTTTAGATAAAAAATCCCTTCTGGGATATAAAACCAAGCCGTCTCCTGAAACTATAAATCTCTCCTTTTCAGCAGAAAGAGCATGAATCTCTTGAACGCCTTCTAGCAGAGGCTGTAGCAACAAGAAAAAACAGCTTTGACAATTAAAAACAAAACAAAACTTAATACTGGTAGAAGAAATAGGTTCAAAATGGCGACCTGCCAAAACCTGAAGAACCAAAGCCAAACTCCAGGAAGGTAAAGCAATCGGAGGACGAATATTACTTAGACCTCTAATAAAGCTATTAAGAGTCTTAGTATCCTTGACATCGGCATACAGAAGACAAGGAAGGGATGACACCAGAGAAAATGGAGACAAAAAAGGGTCATATCAGTATAGCCTAACTTATTAATAATGCTAAAGACTCTGCAAAAATTATAGATAATTTTATTTATAGAGATTTAACCAGAGATTGTGGCAAACCAAAAACCCATAGTAAGTCTATGGGAGTGCTTAGAGTCAAGATATAGCCAAATCATGTGCCTGAGATCTACATGAACTACGGGAAAGTTACTAGTGATGACCGTCATCACAATTCTATGAATAGAATACATGACAAGGTCCTGATAAGATAACTATGGCAAACATTAGACTATCTAATTAAAAAATCATATAATAATGGAGGAGATTTAATAAAAAATTGTATTGAATACATCAACGGTTGCCTAGCTGCTCGGGCTTGCTCATAAATTAGATATCCTAAACAATTCGATATTTATGCCAAGAGGCAGAAAACTTCAGATTTTAATAAATTTATTGATTCTTATATTTATAGTCTTAACATCAATAATTTCATCTTTGTAATAACAAATGACATTGTGTTAGAAATCCCAATAAAAGGAAAGATTGAACACTGATACTAGATATTAACTGTTTGAATACTGAATTTTGCAGACGACATATTACAACTGTAATATCTCTGGACTTGCAAAGATTTTGAAAACATTTTGACCGAAAATAGTTGGTGGATGCTTAAATCCAAAGATTATCGGCCGCTCTTCCCCCCTCCAGCACAACCCCCACCCTACTCCAACCGGCCCGCCGCCAGCCCCCAGACAACAACCTCAACGAGCAAAAACCCAAGACCCACCGAATAGCCTGGGAATAATCCGACTGAAAATTGCCGGTGCCCCGCCCCCGAAACCACCGTCCGAAGGCCCGCAGCAACCCAGTCAAAATAGAGCAAAAATTACGCTATAAAAGGGAAAACAAAACAAATATCTGGAAAAAATGAAAACAAAACGAACTCACCGAAACTATGTCAACGCCGTAGAAGAATTCGACTCATATTCCTCCTTCCTGCCCTTTATCCGATTGATTATCTTTTCTAAGCGAATATTGTACTTGTAGACATTAATCCTGTACTCATAATGATCCTATGAAACCTTTAATGAATCCAATTCTTTTCAGCGACTGACAAAATTATACTACGATTTACGTAAGAATCAGGGTTATCCCATCCACAAATAAACTCCCTTTGGTTAAATAAATATGTCAACCTGCCGACATAAGAGGTAAAAGGAGCGCGAAAATAGGCTGAATGGCCCGAAGACAACTGGCCATCTAAAGTTGGATGAAAGCAAAAATCGTATCTCGAAATAATGCGTAGAATACAAACTGACTTATCGGCTGATGAAATGCGCATATAAAATAATCTGCAACAAATCCCATACGGTAACCAGTCAGAAGAGTCTTTAATTACATTGAAAATTGTCACTGATAAACGAATAAATGTCTGAATAGACTACAATTCCAAGAGAGACTACAAGACTGCCAATGACTTGGTATGAATATTTTCAGCCATTAAACATTCCCAATATTAAACAAATACGGAAATAAGACTAATTCTTAGGCAAGAAGATGACTAGATTCTAGGAAAGCGGATGTGGAAAAAAGGAAATGGAAATGCATAAACCGGAAGTATACTACGGAAACTGATCAAAATCCTACAACCCGGATGTACAGAATTACCGGAAGAGGAAGCTGAAAAAACAGAAATGGATGAACAATGCAATGCCGGGTTAAACCGGAAATGACCCTATCCCCGGCTGTACGAAATCCGGATGTGGGAAAAAAGGAAACGGAAATGCATAAAACCGGAAGTAGACTACCGGAAACTGATCAAGATCCTACAACCCGGATGTACAGAATAACCAGAAGAGGAAGCTGAAAAAAACGGAACCGGAAATTGATGAACAATGCAATGCCGGGTCCAACAGATCCGGATATGCATTCTTCCGGAAGCGCTCATGAAACCGGAAACGGAACTAGGAACCGGATCTTGAAGACCTGGATGTCCTACAAAAAAGGAAGTCATACCGGAAATGGACGGAACGGAAGTAATAACCGGATCTTGAAGACCTGGATTTCCTACAAAACCGGAAGTCCTACCGGAAACGGACGCAACCGAAGAAAGAACCAGATCCTGACGACCCGGATGTCATGCTAAACCGGAAATTAAAACGGTATCTGATGGAGCCGAAGATGCGAAAAAACCGGTATAAACGAAAAAATTGGCATTAGCATAAGGTCTAGCCTTATGGGCGTCAGCCTCAGCCTCCGCCACCACTGCTTTTGGGTTATGCCCTTCACCCTCAAGTCTTAGGTGGGTTTGACCCGGTGCACTACACGAGCCCACCTTCGAGAGCTTGGTCGCTCTAGACTTTGCTAAAGAAACTTATTAACCTGCATCGAGGTTAGAGGGAACGGTTTCCCCCATTAGCAGGTTTCTTTCTTGACGACCGGAAAATTGAAAATTGGCATTAGCATAAGGTCTAGCCTTATGGACGTCAGCCTCAGCCTCCGCCACCACTGCTTGTGGGTTATGCCCGTCACCCTCAAGTCTTAAGTGGGTTTGACCCGGTGCACTACACGAGCCCACCTTCGAGAGCTTGGTCGCTCTAGACTTTGCTAAAGAAACTTATTAACCTGCATCAAGGTTAGAGCGAACGGTTTCCCCCATTAGCAGGTTTCTTTCTTGACGACCGGAAAATTGAAAATTGGCATTAGCATAAGGTCTAGCCTTATGGACGTCAGCCTCAGCCTCCGCCACCACTGCTTGTGGGTTATGCCCGTCACCCTCAAGTCTTAAGTGGGTTTGACCCGGTGCACTACACGAGGCCCCCTTCGATAGCTTGGTCACTCTAGACTTTTGCTAAGGAAACTTATTAACCTGCATAGATTAGAGGGATCGGTTTCCCCCATTTGCGGGAATGCCCGCCAGTCCCCGGACTATCGTCAGAACTGGAAGAAACATCCTGTTTCTTAGTTTCCTTAAATCAGCAGATATCCATTTGTCCAGAGATTTAATCAAGACCGACGCGAATGACTCAAATCTCGCAATAGAACTAGTACGGCATCTGAATTCGACGAAGAGATTCCCCCTCCGTAACGACCGGTATGAGGGTACAAAAAAGGACATTTCACACAGACATGTCCGGCAAATTCAGCTGAGTGATGGCGATCACAAATCGATGACGTACATTAAAACCTATCTGACGATTTACCAGACTCCTAAAACGAAAAAAGCGTAACAATGATAGCTACCGCTTAGAAAATCGTAAAAAGGAGACTAGAACCATAAAACGCACTTCTAAAAAAGGCAAAAAAGTTCAAATTAGAAATCAAAATCCCTACCGACAAAAAAACAAACTTGCATAGGAATAAATGAAAATCTTTATAATGCACTAGAAGAAAATTGATAAGGGCTCTTTGTCGAATGCTAGATAATGATGATGATGATATAGGCATAGTAATTAGGTTACCACGAAACGAGAATTCGATCTTTCACGAAAACCAGTAACAATATGAACATAGTTATAAAATACAATATAACCACTAATAAACTTCCTAAACAAAACTTAGGGAGGATTGAATTCATATTAGGCATATTCCTTGGTAATATAGAAGACAATAGTGTAGCTGACACAGCGCAAAGCATAAAAAACTCTTAGAGAATATTTTAGCAGTAGTTCTGCTTGCAGAATAATTGAAAAGTGAATCTGTTTCCTATTTGGGCTCCAGTGCGCATGCGCGAGCGCGCTTAGTAACAAGCGTCACTATGAGGGATTATAGACTGGTGCCAGTCTATATCTATCATTATGCTGGAGATGGACTTAACCATTAGCTTGGTTAAGGGTCCATATTAATAGGAATAGGCAGGTGTGTATGCAGGCATACAAATTTTATTCTGATAGCTAAATGCAAATAATTGATTTAGCAAGTAGTGATTGAACGGTAATGGATGTTTTTGTGGTGTAATAACAACATGAATTCTCTCGGCTTGAAAATATTGACTAGCTACCGGTATGGCATATGTATCAATGACTGCTACATTGCAACCAGTCCTGCATTCCATAAGGAAAACGTTTTGCGAAATCGGAAAATTATGCTTTTCGGTTGTTTTCGGATTCACTTGCTCATAGTGTGTGTAGACGAAAAAAGCCATTTTTGATCATGCATATATGTTTTGAAACGTTTCCCCGTTGTAGCACCAACCAGTTTCAAAACAGTTTGTTTGCTACGCAAGTGCTATGAACTGCTATGCATTATTCGATTTGTTTAGCAGTTACTGCTACTAGGCTTGCGCGATTTTTGATTTGAAACATCGCGATTGATTTTATGAAAAAAATCGCGATTTTAGATTAAATCGTAGGTCCAAATTCCCAAAAGTATAAACCGGGTTAACGCAACTTGTTTCTAGAAAGTTTAAATAAATGATACAAAAATAGCACGAAATTAGAACACATGTTCATGCGACGAATTCTTACCATCCTATGTCTATGCTTAATGTATATCTTATATCCATCATCGCGGGCGTGAAAATATTGCGTATAGTTTAATAAACATTATTTAATTCATCAAAATTTGAGATAAAATGTCGCCGAGAAAAAAGTATATATTACGTGATGCTTCCGCTTATAGCCTCCCTTTGTAGGGCGAGTTTAGGTCATTACCGGAGTAACGCGAAGACGCTAATATTAGTAGCGCGGGAGATACTGCGCAATTCACATACATAGGACGGTAGCTTTGAGTAGGTACTAGTGTAACGGCGTAAACTCATCCTATAGTGCGGTTTATAGTTGCTTTCAGAATGTACGATTTACATTTAAGAGTAATCAACAGAACGCACAGTTCCAAATCAAACAATCTGGAATGCTGTTTCTTTATTTTCTTTAATTTGACATGACAACAGAATCAAAAAGAAAAAATTATTAGACCGTCTGAAATTGCTAACTCTAGAATTAAAGAGAATTATGTTCACTGATTGCCTAACACTCTGTAACTGTATATACTTGACATTTCACAAGACTCAGGGTCTGCAGCGAAAGAAAGAAAATTATATGGCGTTTGACGGAGTAACTAGCTGGTTTTCTCAATGACAAAGGTGTTACCTCGCTATTGTTAGCTTGTTTATTGTAGCGCTTTGTGTTGTGATTCGTAATTATTCGACACGTGCATGGCACGGCGGGATATACACACAATGAACACAAGCGTGAATCGATTATAATTGTACTCATGTACTGATATAATGCGACGGAAAAGTACACACTTCGGATTTTTTAAAAACATGAAATTTTTGACGATTTTCCGATCTTTCCTCAATTACATCGTAAAAATCGCGATTTTAAGTGAATCGAAAAATCGTGCAAGCCTAACTGCTGCGCAATTTTTTTCCAACAAAATATTCCTTGCATGTGCGTGCACTATGTTAGCTAACCTGAGGTTAACCTCAATTACATCGTAAAAATCGCGATTTTAAAAGTAAATCGAACTTCACGATTAAATCGAAAAATTGTGCAAGCCTAACTGCTACGCAATTTTTTTCCAACAAAATATTCCCTGCATGTGCGTGCACTATGTTAGCTAACCTGAGGTTAAGCTTAATAATAGTTTACTCTTAAACCCTTGTTTAGTGTCATACAGATGTTCATTTCGCAGCAGGCTACATTTCGATGATGGTCAAAAAAGCGTGCAATGCCTTGCGCTGTGCATTTATGTCTACATGTTTTCAATTAAGATTATACCAAATATGAAGCAAACACGCAGATACATGTACCAATTTTGCCTGTTTGTAAATGGCACAGACCCATATGCCAACTTGTTATCAGCACGACTGTTTGTAAATGGAGTACTGCACATATGACAATATGCATTCTTACCATCGTTGAAAAGGTGAATTATCGTTTTGTTATTTTTTTCATGGAGGATCGTGCGTTTGAGAGATGAATGAAAAAGGATGATTAGAGAGAGGCGAATTCGGTGGTTCCAAGACAGGTTTGATGATTCATGTGTGTACAGCATTGTTATTGACGATTCGGAGTGTTACCGCGCGTAAATATCGTGTCAGATTCTACTGTAAACATCTGAAATGTCTGAACAAGTGTATGTGAAGCCAACAGGTCAGTCACAGAATTCGGTTTCGGGTGCGTACGGTCAACGGGTCACGGTCTTGCGTGGGTTCCTGTGGAGATCCACAGCTAACGGACAAGAAACGTCGGTCTCGGACCAGCCTACAGCACAGCGCCATTTTGGTGAGTCTTCTCACATTAACTGTTCTATTTGCTGTTTCTGCTTGTACTTTGGCTTTTGCTTATGTTACAGCTAGGGCTGGGCGGTATACCGGTTTCACACCGTCTCACGTTTTTTTATGGCGACGGTTTAAAAACTATTACGAAAAAAAACCCCGAAAAACTGACCGTAAGATCGCCATTGCGCAAAATCTGGTGACTGTCCTAAACTAGTTTGTTCTTGACTTGCAGTTTAATATTATCATCTAGTGTAACCATTTGCTACTAGAGACATAAAATACAGTCATCTATAACTATTAGCCGTGGGAAAGCAAGGGTGTTGGTGAAATCCCAACAAATCGGCCGAGGACGACCCTCGGCAAATATGATTTGATTTACCAGCAATGAATTTTACATGACGTAAGCTCTGCGGGTTCAATGTAAGATTGAATAATTTGAAAATCTAAATTTCTTCTTTGCAACAAATAATCCTTTTTTCAATTCGAGTGTGTACTATGTTTAATTAGGATTCCAAATGTGACATGATACACAAAAAATCAAGAAACGCGCTGCGAAAACAACGACACTATACAATGAACTCCCAATCCAAACAAATCATTATTTCCATTAGATTTCAGCAAACATAAAATGATCCATCACGGACTAAGGCATATGAGACAAATTGCTTGAACACCCGAGAAATGAAAACGATTAAGTCGCTTCTTACGTTGGCAAAGTAGTTAAAGTAAAATACACCTCTTAGCCTCTCAAATACGAGCAGGCGTAATGTGATTGGTTGTTAACAAATTCTTCCGCCGGGATATTCACTACTATCGATTTTATGAATGAAATTTGTAGTATTTTTTATCACGCGACTTTTCTGCTCGATAGACGTTAGAATCACATCGTTTTGTTTTATGGCCCGGTCTTTTTCGTCTTCGTATATCTTCAAGTACGGAGTGTTGATTTAAGTAGATTTAAGCCAGATTCACGAATCATTGCATTTATGTTGTCAAATTATCATAATCTCTTTATTATATGACATATGAACCTCGAAAAATAGTCAAATACATTTTTTGTGAGAATTCTTGAGGCGTGATTTCCGGGAAATGACTACTCTTTAGTTACGTGCTGAATGACATTCACCCACTTGAACAACAGTTTATCAAGGAGTATTACTAAATACCAAATACTCGAATACAAACACATGACTTACTAGAAAAGATCATACTGTAGGTGGTTATACGAACTCTAACCATATGTGCAGTACTCTACTAGGAGCCTAAACTCGCTCTCATATCCGGGTTCCTACTTACACGCGTTAGATTTTACTACGCTTTCGAAAATAGTTACCTAATAACAGCACTTGTTGAAAATTTACATTTTAGTAGTTAGAGTGTTATTTTCACGACATCACATGAACCAGACTATTTATTTTATTTATTTTAACTACTATTTTGAGATAGATAGCATCGAAGTGAGCAGTCGTACGTAGTTACCGTTCTAATTTCGTGGCAATTTACGTCAGTTGTCAAATCGCAAAATACATGTACTGTAGCTAATGAAAATGGCATAATTTCATATTTCAAATTATTTTCGATCATTCTAACCCATTAAACCGGTATTTCGTTAATACCGGTTTAATTAGTGATACTGTCACCGGTTTTCTTTTAGGCCAAACCGCCCAGCCCTAGTTACAGCGCTACAATCAATTTCCGCCAGTTAAAATCTGACCTTTTGACCACCCACTCCCCCCCCAACTCCTCCCCCCACTGGGGGCAGGGCCTCCACTAATTTCTAAACACAGGAAGTCCAGGACTTCCAGTCCAGGACTTCCTGGTTAATGCTATTGAGAGTCCAAGCAAGAAACATGGAAGTCTAAAATGGTTCAAAAACATTGTTTTTAATGATGTCAGGGCCAAAAAATAGGAAGTCCAGGACTTCCTTGTTATGATTTTTGGGAGTTCAAACATGAACTTTGGGAGTATAGGATGTAAATATTTTCTTGCAAAGCGGAATCATATGCATGGGTAAACCACATACCAAATTTGGTTGAATTCCACCCATTGGTTTGGCAGGAGATAGCGTGACAGATGGACGGATATACAGACGCAAGCAATTACAATATACCCATTTTTTTAAAAACGTAGCGATAATAATCATATTAGTCCCAATCATCATCACTAGTTTTTTATTTTTCAATCTACTCCTCCAACCCCTACCCACACACCCTGCAGACACTGCCTAGCCCTGCTCCTCCTCCTGCTCACCCCACCAAGTCTGCATACACCGCCCCAACCTCCTCCGCATACCCCCTCCTTGCCCTCCTACCCAAGCCACCTCCTCCTACGCTTCCTCCTCCCAAATTCCATGCCCCACAACAACCGATTGACCAACCAGTCAGCCGCCGTTGCCAATGTCAGCGCTGCTCCCACAATCACAAGCAGCACCACCACCACAATAATCGTGACGTCATCATCATCAATAACACTAATAGTAGCATTCATTCAACCAAGAGCCGAATCTAGTATTTCCACCGCTCCCCCCCCCCCCCCACCCCCCAACCACGGCTGCCAGTAGAAAATTTGAGGGGCGGGGGTAGGTTCCACAAAAAGGGCACACTGAATGGCATTGTCTGGAGGAAGATTTGAAATGGGTGTACCCACCCCGCCTCTCATAGAAGGGTGATCGGGCGGGGGGGGGGGGGGGAGGGGGGGGGGGGAGGAGAAACATTGAAAGATGCAGGCTCATGACTTGATATCCTGCATTCTGAGTTACATGTACTTATGATTACATATAAATGCTAGAGCAATGTTAAGCGAAGAACTGATGTATTCTTTGGTCAATTGAATCTATTCCCAATTCACAATGTGAGCGAGCGAGTGGGCGGGCGGGTTGTTGTGTCAGATGCACACGTTGAGTGTGTGTGCATTCGTGCATGTGTCTGCACGGTGAACCAGTGCAGTTTGCCTTGAAAATATTTAATTGAACCTTAGTTCCTAATTATATTTGCAATCAGCGGGATTCAGAGGAAGTGTTTTTGTGTGAAAACTAGGTTACCCAAGACAAATCTACCAATCATGCTGAACATGTAAACAAGGTTTGTTCAGCTATTGCCTTAGATGAACACCATGAAGTTTCTTCAGTTTCATGTCAAGCAGTTTCACAAAATATCTTTAAATGTAATTTTTTAAATAGTGCGAAATCTAAGCTGGCCACCAACTAAATCGACCAAGCAGCTTTCCGGGACCAACCATGGATCTGACCCTATGAATCCTTCCTGCCCAGCAGTTCTTAAGGACTCGCTTAAAGAATACGATGGACATATGCTGGATGAATACACAGATGAGGTAGCAACACAATTACGCCAAATTCGTAACAAACTATTCAACCTGCTAGTGTGTATGGAATAAGTAGTTTAAATCATGAGTTCGCAGCCTCTTACTTAGCCATATTGGTGTGTGGGTGTCAGAGGTACATTTGTCCCAGGCTAAGTAGGCTTTCAAATGTCTGCTTTTGTTTACGTCTGGATGGTGGCATCATCTTTTATGGTTAGAACGCAAAGGGCATGGCATGGCTAAACATGTGTCTCACGACCATGCGAGATGGTAGAGGGGGTGGGCTGGGGGGTCATACTCATATAAATAGCATTATTAAAAAATCCAAGAGGAATCAGAATCTTTATTGGCACGAAATCCATGTACATATAGATGTAGCCATAGATATGAAGTACAAATAAACAGCAATGACGTGGAACAGTAAATAGAAAGACATTTACATATATATTATATACATATATTATATACACTATACATACATACATAGATACATGTACATACACACACACATACATACAGATGTATGTATGTACAGATATACATACACGACGCACGCATGCAGTACCCATGCAGGCATGCACGTACATGAATACATATACACGTATTGGTGCATATGAGCAAATTTAGTAGAAGTCACTTAATTATGTACAATATCTGGAAATCCTGGTTTGAGTGACTGGAGACAAAACAAATGCTACAAGTGATATCGGGAGTGAAATTCCATTAACCCTTTCACGACGTATCCGGACAAAACCGGCCTTTGTAGTGGCCTTGGGGAATGCCCATTTGCAGGTCAAGAGAAGACTACTCCCGAAAACCCAGCACTAGAATGACTGACTCGATAATCGAACCAGTCATTCCAGCGCTAAATTCCCAAAACCAGCCCCTCCTGGTCCGCAAACGGACATTCATAAGTACACCCACCCCAGAATGCCAGAAAACAAAACTGCCAGGACCGGCACCCCCAGACACAAATTGTGTCCCTAGACATAATCAAGTGAAACAAATCCCAACACATGCCGACTCCATCACAGATCAATATACTTCCTCAAGTCTGAGAAGCCGAATTAGAGCAACACGTCCCCAATTCACTCCACAACCGAGAAGAAGCACACCAATTCACATAGAATAAAATCAGCACATGCCAAGACCCGTCCAACCCCACCACATCAAGGCACAAAACCCAAGGCTCCAAAGAGCACAATACCCCACAATTTCCCTCTCAAGCATGCCCCTACAATACTTCTCCTTAATTTTTACCTTTTGGATTCAGAGCATGATCTCTTCTAATTACACAATCGGTGACAAATTTCAGAACAGGTTTGCATACCTCAAGAGCCTCAGTTCAAGAGGATGATATTTATTACTTAGAGATGTAGGAGATATAAGAGATGGCTGCCCCCTCCCCCACCCACCCCTGAGTAGGTTTAGTAAAACTGGCATATTTTGAGGTATTTACACCTTTGTTTAAGCTAACCCATTCACATACGTAGTCTCTTAAACCATGTTAATTCATGTTTAATATTAACCCACCATTTACCTAAGTTAAACCACCTTGGCTTTATGCATGTGAACAGTGCTGTAAATGGTTTAATGATTAACCCATTGTTTACCTTAAACCATCTTTATGCATATGAGCAGTAATTAAATGAAAAGTTACACAGAGTTTAAGCTAAACTCTCTCTAAACTACCGTCCATTATGCATATACGAAAACCGGTGACAATAAAAGCAAGTCGTCTTTGTTGGGTGCTAGTATGAATGCTTAATGCAACTCCGAAATATTGAAAATACATAATAAGATCCCTCAAATCCAGTAATAAAATGAAACTAACCATATGTTTCAGACATGATCACAGCGGATATAAGGTTGTAAATCCGCTGTCTTGATGACCATTGAATATTCAATATGGCCTCCTGTCATCTGTCATAACTGACTGGTTCCCGGTCTCAAACGTGTGTCTGTTATTGTTGACCAGAAAATGTAATCAACAACTTTTTTTTTACCAATTAAAGACGCAATGAAACTGGACCACGTTTTTAAAAATCTAATTAATCGCTACAATTTTCGGATATATAGTCCTACAGCGATCTACTGATATAATTTGTTAGGGTATGGGTTAGTTTCACTAGAAGAGCCGTAGGAGGTCGGTGACGTCATTTTCTCCAGCGTGTCTTTGACGTGTAGTAATGCGTTATGTGTTAAACAAATTCTGTCCGGTTTCATGCCAGTCAGTATAATTTCGCAAGTACATGACGCCGTCCAGTTTTATTTGTATTGTCAAGCTATAAAAGCAGCCATCGCAAAGTATTTTCAACAATTCAATAGTTATCTCGTCAGACCAGTGCCAGAAATTTTCACAAGCGAATTTTATAAGTGTGACCTATTGCAATTTGTCTACCTGTTTTTAAACACTCAATTTAACAATTTAAACTTCAAATAAAAATTTTAATTCTTATTTGACGTTAATATAAATAATCTACCCCAACAGCAAAGGGTATAGTTGTCGTCATCTATAAAACATGGGTCTGTTACTCGCTAAGTTGGTGGATGTGTTTTCAGGGTTCAAAGATGATCCTGCCAGGATTGTGATGGTCGGCCTGGATTCTGCAGGTAAGAAACTATATATAATGTTAAAAATATCATTAAAAATCGATCTGTATAGTTCACGCTAGAAATCTAGTTAGTACCTAATAGACACCCTTTATTACTTTTTATGCTAATCAGCACAGTACAGTTTACAGTTATGAAAAGAACACGTTAAAACCCCAAAGAAAACAAAAGAAAAACAGTGTAGCAAAATACAGACTTAATCTTAAACAATTCATAGTCCCTCTAAGATCATATACCATGTCTTAATGCTGTGAAAATAACGACGTAAATATTTTCAACCAACCTGCTTGAAAACCGTTGCTGCAAAGGAGCAACACGGCGCAATCAAACCACACTGACTCCCGCCTAGGTCAACAATCCATATCTCACCACATATACACATGCAATACACAATAATAACTGTATATGCCTTGGATGCGCACCTATGATATGATACAAATTGCCTGACCAGACAGGAGCCCCGTGAATCAAACCACGCCCAATTGAGACAAAAAGGTTTCATTGCTAGAAGGGTCACGATTAAGTCGGACCACCGAAAATAAAATATAAATGTATTTATACCTATATACACATGTACATATGCATGGGATGATGTCCGCGTATGTATGGTCATTTAAGATGTTTAGTGAGAAGCTGCCCGAGGCGATGTCATATTTCTGAATTTTCGCAATTAATTAACCAAAAGATTTATGATTTATCTCGTTTTGTTAGATTTTTAAAGTGCTTGTTTGTTTTTTCAATTCACCTTTCCAGAATACCCACCCATCATATGACGTCATAATGAACTGCGTGATGTGTAGAATGACATCATAATGAATGACGTCACGAATGACGTCGATGATAAGTACATCACGAGCGCATATTTGAAGACGGTCTATGCGTTGTTGTACAAATTGTTTGCTTTTACTATTTAATAAATATTCTGTTGAATATTTTGAAACTAATTTGACTGGGAGCTGTTGCTGCCATAGGCAGCAACATCATCAAGTCAAATTAGTTACACAATATTCAACAGCTTCCCTGTATAGTTTTCAGGAAATTGATAGCTATGGCATTTGGGGATCGATCAATCCCAACACGGCGAGGTGTGGGTGGAGCTTAGCTAGTGATGGGCGGGACACGGCTAAAAATGGAAAGGTCTATTATGCTAAAATGTTATGAATTTCTATCATCATTGTATGTGTTACATCCTATAAGAAAATGAATTTCATCTTCAATTGAGCCACTATCACACGAGACATTATCTTCTCTATTAATCTTGTAGGCCTAATATCTACCAGTTTCTATTTTGAGCCTGTGTGCAGATATTCGCAACCTCGTAATGACCTTTTTTTATTAAATTTTCTTCATAGTTGTTAGATAATTTTCTAATCCAAGCCTAGTTCTTACTGCTGTGTAGGTGCTCAGTGTACACCTATAGACCCATCTACATTCGCGTCCTCGAATACGGCAACTGGGCATGGTCACCAGGACTGAAAAGGCAAGCACAGCTATTAACAAGAGTTCAACGCCGAGCGACAAAATAAGTCCCGGAAATCAGAGAGTATAGCTACACGGAAAGACTCGAAGCCATAAATCTAATGACACTGAAACATAGACGGTTTCGAGGTTATTTCATTGAAACGTTCAAGCTCATCAGGGATATATATATATATATATATATATATATATATATATATATATATATATATATATATATATATATATATATATATATATATATATATGGCTTGCACAAATATTCAATTTAAGTATAATCGCAATTATTGAAAAATAAATAATCGTGGACAATGGTAAATTCAAATAATTGAATAATTGGCAATATTGAAATTAAAATGGCAAATATATTTATGTTGAACTTCTTGTATGGAAAGCACCATAACGAGCGTATTGAGGACAACTGTGTGCTGGATGTTTAAAATCTTTCCTGTATGCCTACATCATAATTGAGATTTTTAAATGTTTTCAAAATAATTTGACTTAGCGTAGATTTGTTACTGTCATATACATGTAGGTATAACAAATTCATTTCAATAAGGTGATCTTTTTGAGTATCTTGAGATTAATTTTACTGACAGCTGTTGCTGCCTCTGACAGCGTCAATAAAATCACTTTCAAGAACAAACAAGACATCGACTTCAAAGAAAGAACTTTTGAATTAGACTGAACAAGCCATACCACAACAAAAACACGGATGCAATAACAAGCTAATGGTTTATGCCTCGTAAAATGATGATGACGAAAGTGGTGATGATGATGATGATGATGATGATGATGATGATGACCATCAGCCTTGTTCTGATAATTAAAAATGCGTATTCACACCAGAACAAACTTGTTAAAATGTTATGCTTGTAAAAACGTATCCCTAACATTTGGCTAATTCAACATCACAACTAAACATTTTTTTATTATTAATTTAAACGGAATGATATCATCATATGTTAAGATTTATTTCGTTTCACTGCTTTGAGATACACAATTTAAGCTTTTAAAATTATACAATTTTAACAATTATATTTTCAAGAATCTTGATGCGAATCTGCACCTTTAACATGCTATAGTTGCGACTCAGTTGCGGTCTGGCAGATCCAGGTGGGGGACAGGATGCGTGCGCACAGCATACACCCCCACCCCACCCTCCATCCAAGCGTGGGTGGTGCCCTTTTTATACAGACGCCTAGATAAATACTAGTCCAAAGACACAACTAGGCCTATATAGACTGATCCAAAAGCGATTATAGTCCCTACAATGGTTTAAATGAAAAGTTGCTATATTTTTTGATCGTTTGTTTTTTGGTTTTTAATATGTTCATAACTATAAACTGTATTGTGCTGATTAGCCGTAATGGCATGAAAAGCAATTAAGTGTATAGTCCGTATATGTAGGCCTATCTTACCATTCCAGTGCGCGCGTGGGTAGGTGTTTGTAGGATCTCGGGGATACTGTCAACGCCTTTCTCTCCTTTCATACCCCGGTACCAAACAAACTCGAAGACATTATTAACAAACATGATTCAATTTTACTTAATAAGAATATAGATGTTCCATTGACAAGCGTCGAGACACTCCCATCATTGTAATAATACAAGCGTATCTAGATTGGAAAATGAAAGGACGTAACTTGTGTCAAGTAATAGCTTTATAAACATATCGGATTACTCTCCCTTAATATAAAATAGGGGGATTAGAGTTAGACCAAGAGGGAGGGGGGGGGGGAGATTTGGGAGGAGTATGTCTAATTATTATGTTCACATGCCTCATTCACTAACATGTACAACAGGGCTGTGGTCGTATACCCAGGGTTTGGGTATGTTTGCGACTGTTTCTCGGAAACTGTTAATTATATTGGCCTGAAGGGTCTCGACATTTTAACATATTTTTATTCCACATTTTATTCTTGATCTGAATCCGGATAAAGTTTTGGATTACCAGACCTCTCGGGCTCGAATAATAGAATCTTTGGTAAATACTCTTAGCAAACAAGTAGGCCAGTTTCCCAACATGTATAATAAATAATTCCAAAATGTTTTCAGAGGGGTGAACCTGCCCTTCGCCTCAAATAGTTGAATAAATACTCTTCCGGTAGTAGTAGCCTAATATTTTAATTAAACAATGGTTTTGATTATTATTATTATTATTATTATTATTATTATTATTATTATTATTATTATTATTATTATTATTATTACAGGTAAAACAACAATTCTATATAAAATAAAGTTAAATGAAAACGTTAGCACAATCCCAACTATCGGGTTCAATGTGGAGACAGTCACGGTATGCAAAGGTATCACCTTCACTGTGTGGGACATCGGAGGACAGGACAAGATTCGACCACTCTGGAGGCACTATTACCAAAATACAGAAGGTATGTAGGCTCTAGATACAAAAACCGCAAACACTCCCGCATATCACAAGTAACCACCGTACACCTCCCACGCAGTGGGGGCAAACAATCTTTCTTGGGCCACAATGGAGAGATGTACGGCTGAAGGTTAGGAATGATGTGTTTTCGCGCAAAATCAGGCAAAATTAGGGATTGGGGTTAGGGGAGGGTGGTGGGGGGGGGGGGGTGGGTGGGTGGGCGGTGGTTGCTAAAGCCCGTCCAGTTGACTAGGTGTATGTGCCCATGCCGACAAGTGCCTGCTAGAGTGGTGAGCCATCATGTAGCCAATCGGAGCATGGCGCGCTTCTTCTTCTTGTTGTTCTTATTATTAAGACATTATAATAACTCTGGTTATACTGAATGAATCTTCTCCAAATTTGGATAGAATCATAGAAGCTTGCCAGCGGGAAGGCTTGTACCCGACCCCTTCAACCCTCGCCGACGATTCTCTGGCTCAGGATATGATCAAACTATAATCTAAAAATAGAGGCGTGGCTCCGTTCGATTCTTTTCTCGATGCCATATCGATGGAGATCTCGCGAGACAGGAATGGATCCACTATTGCGATTATTAGCAATTGGAGTCGGGTACTAGCTTTGCCCTCGGGATCCCAAAGAAGTATCCCAATTTTGGGGTTAAAATATAAAAAGCAACAGCAACAGCTTTCAACAATTTTTTCAATAACGCGCAGGTTCTACTGGAGTGATCGTTTCCAAACTTAGGTGGATGTAGGCCTATATCTGCTGGGTCCCGAAGAGGTGTGTCAATTTTGGGGTAAAACAGCTTTCAACAACATCAATTGTCTTAATGTCCACGCTTTTGACACATTTTAAAATAATTCTGGTGCTACTGGAGACTGGAGTGATCTTCCACAAACTTGGGAATAGGTGGACCTTTGTCCACGGGTCCCGAAGATGTATGGGAATGTTGGGGTCAAATGCTAAAACACAATAGCAACAGCTTTCAGCAACATTATTTCCAAAATAGACACATTTGGGCTTCTGGGTCCAGAGTAAAATGTTTATATTAACGGAGCAGATATTGGACACATTTGTCATTGTTTCAGTCGGGCCGCCGTGCGGTCAAACGCGTCTATCTTGAAAACAATGTTGCAGATAGCTTCCACCCGACTTTGGAGAAGGTGGCTACTGCAGAACCAGAGATATTGAAAAGAAGTGTCATAATTGTCCGTTTAGAACACAATGTTGCCGAAAGCTGTTGCTGTTGCACATGACCTTTTGACACTAAAATTGGCATGCGTTTGGGACCACAGAGGCAAGCTTCCCTCCAAGGTAGAAGATCCTCCCGTGGAACCAGAGTTATTAAAAATGTCAGAAGAAGAAGCACGCGCCCCATGCCTGCATTTACCATAGCGTCTAGCGACGCTGGTAACAAACAGAATCCAGCAGTGGTGAATATGGAGAGTGTTTCACATTCAATGGCAAACTGCCGTACAATACAACTCCTATCACACGTGTCTGTAGTTCGTGGATGCTCAGTTCACTGTTGTATCAGTTCAATGTAGGCCTACTGGTCGCTTTAAAAGACACCCTACTCACCGTGAATACAGTTATGCAGCAGCGGCGGCGACAACGACGACGACTATGATCTGTATTAAACTTGCATACAAAAAACAGTGGTTCTGGTTTACAACCCTTGAAAAGTTCTAATATATATATATATATATATATATATATATATATATATATATATATATATATATATATATATATATATATATATATATATATATATATATATATATATATATATAGGCCTATGCTGTCATGTGGCATCTGAAGGTAGTCTTCCGCAATAGCATGGCCCTTGTTTACGGCCCTGAAACTACTCACTTCGCCGTCGTCGTCGTCTTCTTCTTCTTCTTCTTCTTCTTCTTCTTCTTCTTCTTCTTCTTCTTCGTCGTCGTCGTCGTCGTCGTCGTCGTCGTCGTCGTCGTCGTTATTATTATTATTAGGGCCTATTATTATTATTATTATTATTATTATTACCAGGCTTACTATACGTTGTGGACAGTGCCGACCATGAACGGTTACTGGAGTCTCGGGATGAATTGTTTGGAGTTTTGGAGGCTGACGAAATGAGGGGTGTTCCTGTTGTGATCTTGGCTAACAAACAAGATTTACCAGGTAAGGAGTCGCTTTAGCTGACGTCAAAGTTCGTACTAATCATCTAAATCACGCTGTATCTGTCTCGTATGCTACCGAGCTTACAGGTCAACATCTATAGGAGTTATAGCCAAATTACAATCTCGTAATGTGGTTGCTTAAAGCCGCTGCCACTGACACTGATAATAGCGCCACATCCACATTTGGAACAGAAAACCAGTTAGCACATGTATCGCGTTTTGTAAATCATAACCATACAGTGCAATAGGACGTGTTATTATCGTAAGCCTGTGCGGTGTATATATAACCAATAATTGCCCAACAGGCCACCAATCACCAGAGTTAAGACTGGCAATGGAAACAGGAAAGAAAACGTGTTTTTGAAATAATCTTCACGAACCCCGCCAAACCGGCCTTTACAGTAGTCTTGAGTAATATCTATTTGTAGGCCAAGAGACGTTTTTTAGTTTACCACTGGAATGATTGGCTCGATAACCAAGCCAGTCATACCGGTGTTAAGATAAAAACACCATCAGGCCACTTATTACACAGTATGCCACTATAGTATCACCCTTTGAACGCGAAAGGCCAAATTGGAAAAACTGTTTACCATTTAATAAATATTCTGTTGAACATTTTAAAACTAACTTGACTTTAGAGTGAGTGGATATTAAGTTGCCTGCGTTCCACGGACCATTCACTTTAACCCTCTAACACCCATATCAGCTAAAACGGCTTCTGCAGTGGTCTTGAGAAATGTCCATTTGCAAACCAAGGGAAGACTATTTTTTAATTTACCACCGGAATGAGCGAGCCAGTCATTCCAGTGATAAATTTTCAAAAATAGTCTTCTCTTGGTCTGCAAATGGACATTTTCTATGAGAAACAAATTCGAGTGCTAAAGGGTTAAAAGACGCGTTTTAGAGTATACAGTAATTCTTAAAGGTAAGATGTTTAAGGTGGGTCATAGGCCCCCCCCCCCTCAACTTTTGAATCTGGTGCGGGGTGGATGCTGTAGTGGCACCATTTGAAATCAAGCCAGCAACATTTATTCTGTTTTCAGCCCTATTTAGATGATCAGATAGTCGCATTACTGCCCTTATCATGATAAAATGCATGCACCTATACATCTTACATAATTCAACTTATATTCTATTTTCATAGGAGCGCAGCCTGTATCTCGAGTTGCTGATATTATGAACCTTACCAAACTCACAGACAGGAAGTGGCACATCCAAGGGTCATGCGCAGTCAATGGTGATGGAATATATGAAGGCTTGCAAGAAATGGCAATACTGGTTAAAGATTTCAAAAGAGGCAGGCGATAAATTAAGGAAACTGACGTATACATTACAATAAGAAGTTTGTCCCAGAATATTGGAGTGTATGTGCACGAACATGACGAGATGATAACTGTTCGAAAGTATTTCACTAGACACATAAGCCCTACTTGAATTAAATTAGTCTATATGTAGTGTAGCTGGTGAATTATCTTGACAGTGAATGTAGATCAGCGACTGTGTTCTGTCTCACATAATCCGTTATTTACATGACAGAATCACGAGGATGGAAAAACAACTTCACACGTGGAGCTAACGGAGAAACATTCCAATGGACCTTTCCAAGTTTACCCATCGATCATATGACGTCATAATCAACTACGTGACGTGTAAGGTGACGTCATAATCATGACGTCATGAATGACTCGATATATTCAGTCTTTACCGCTTAATAGTCCGACACGCTGTACGAATTGTATGTCTTTACCATTTAATAAATATTCTGTTGAATATTTTGAAACTAATTTGACTGGGCGCTGTTGCTGCTAGGCAGCAACATCGTCCAGTCAAATTGGTTTCAAAATATTTAACAGGTTACCTGTATAGTTTTCTGGAAATTGATAGTCAGGGAGTTTAGAGATCGATCGATCCCAGCACGGACGAGGTGTGGGTGGAGCATAGATAGAGATGGGCGTGGTCTAGCTCAAACTTGAAAGGTTCATTAAACATCAAGCGTAGGATAATAATGTAATGTCAAAATGGTATTACCATATTACATTTTCTGACATCCCACCTGAAATGTAGTTTCTATAGGCTCGAACCATACATACCTCTACAGAATTGATGTAGCGTAGCCAGCCTACCTGAAAAATGTAAATATAGATGTGTGATCTGTGGAATGCTCAATGTAACCTAATTCACATGAACTGAATGGTATAATCTGTTTATAGCATCCACCCAAGAAACAACGTGGTCATACTATGCGGTTTCTAAGACGGCTGGTGAAATTTCGCGACCTGACTTAATGAGTTAAATGCCTTTTCTATGTAAAGTGACTTAATTATATTCGAAGGGCTCTTTAGCCATGCTTAAATAGTACTGGGCTAAACCTGTACTTTCAGTTTTCGATTTGATTGCGGCAGCTGATGAATGTTTGAAAACGTTCTACTTAGCCCTGCTTTAATAACGCTAATATAGGCCTCATATAGCATTTAACCCTTTCGTAGCGAAGCTGGTCAAACACCCACTCATGTGGTGGTCTTGAGGAATGGCCCTATGCAGACCTAACAAAAGTATTTTTTCAAGATTTACCACTGGAATGACTGGCACGGTAACCGCGCCAGTCATTCCAATTGTAAATCTTCAAAGATATTTGTTTCTTAGCCTGCAAATGGACATTTAATAAGAACATATTTATATTTTCTCAAACAAATTTGGCCATGAAAGGGTTACACCATTGATACCTTTTAACTCTTGAAATGACACTGTCTGAATTTCAAGACAACTAATAGACCAACATGAATGCATTTTGAAACTAATTCGACTCGAACCGGTTACTACTGTCAAATTAATTCCAAATATTCAACAGAATATCTATTCTATCCTAAAGAGTCTGTCATTACCGACATGTAAGGTTTACGGTATTCATCCATGATATTCGATATTTATGCAGTTAAATCCAAACTTAAAATACAGGTTTAAGACAGTAGGCCTACATGTTAATCTATATGCTTTTGAATGTATGCCAAAAATTTGCCCAGCACCAATCAAGATAATACCCGATTCTATAATGTAAAGACAAAATGCCTTTAAGCGTTTATGATAGAAACTTATTTTTTTGACTAACCTTCAAATTACTGTGTTTAAACAATTGTAAAACTATGTTTGTGCATACAGCCCTTTGACACCTGGAATTATGATCGTCCATACAAAGCAGCCATATGTATCCAACAGATGATGATCAATGGACCTTTCCGGTTTTAGCTATGTCCCGTCCATCTCTAGCTAAGCTCCCTACTCATCGCTCGTGTTGGGATTGATCGATCTCTGAACGTCCTGACTATCAATTTTCAGAAAACTGTACAGGTAAGCTGTTGAATATTTTGAAACTAATTTGACTGGGTGCTGTTGCCGCCTATCGCAGGAACAGCGCCCAGTCAAATTAGTTCCAAAATATTCAACAGCATATTTATTAAATAGTAGCGACATACAATTCTTACAACGTGTCGGCCTTTTAAGAGTTAAAGACGGGCCGTATAGAATCCTTTATCCGTAATGAGTATGACGTCATCATACACGCCGCTTAGCTGATAATGACGTCATATGACGTCATTACTCTGGAAATGTACATTACTAATTCCGCTACAGAACTGATTTAACAATCTGAGCAAATGACAGAAGGCTACATAAGTCACATTTCTTGCACCAAATGGCTAAGGGCTATTTATGATATCGATGCATAGTTCTAAGATACTAGACCAAAAGTGTGTGTAATTATTTATTATACATATATATATAAAGTCTCATCTGTGATATTCATATTTTGTATAATTATTGATTTGAATTATTGAAATTCTGTGTTTTTCATTTGTACGTTATTTATGATGTAGATTTCTGTTGTATATAGAGCAACATTGTGAAGTTGATATTACATATACTCTGTGTTTTATCGTAAACATATAGGACATGTGTACATGTCTTTGTAACTTTTGATGTTTGCACTATCGTTATTTCATCAGTACAATCCTTTGACCCTTTAACGACTAAATTTGTTCAAAAAATTAAAATATTTACTTATAGAATGCCGATTTGCAGGCCAAGAGAAGACTATTACCACTGGAATGACTGGCTCGGTTATCGATCCAGTCATTCCAGTGGTAAATTTTCAAAAAAGTCTTCTCTTGGCCTGCAGATGGACATTTCTCAAGACCCCTGCAGAGGCCGGTCTTGGCCGGTTTCGTCCTGAAAGCGTGGTTGAATTTTGTACCTTGGCATATTAGTACCATTAATACGTTGTTGAGGCACAAGCTTGTTTTGTGGTGTTATAATACTTAAACGTGTTCAATAAACAATTGAATGTACATAAAGAAGAATAACTTTCTGTCACACTACGGAAAATGGATAATGATTATGACCTAGTTCCCAACGATGCCACGAATATATATTCTATAGACATAAGTGGGAAAATTGAACGCGTTTAAAAATTATAATACCACAAAACAAGAGCTTGCCTCATAAATATATTAATGGTACCGATATGCTAAGGTACAAAATTCAACAAAAATGATTTAAATTGTGTGTGCATGCGTGCGTGCAAGTGCGCATGCGCGCGTGTCGATCGTAATCAAAACACAATCTAGTGCAACTATTTTACACAATTTCCATATGGTTCCCTAGATACATCATGAAAATCTACTACTACTGCTGCTGCTGCTGCTGCTGCTGCTGCTGCTGCTGCTGCTGCTACTACTACTACTACTACTACTCCTACTACTACTACTACTACTACTACTACTACTACTGCTGCTGCTGCTGTTGCTGCTGCAGCTGCTGCTGCTGCAGTTCATCACTTGAACAAATCAACAGCAACCAACAAAGAGCCCTAATATCCTAGACCTCTTTATCACATCGCACCTAATCACTAAGTTATTCACCGCACACACCAATAGCAGATCAATGAGATCATGGCATCTTAGTAGTTGACATATTAACGAGGCCAAAGATCTTAACCACCAGCCCCAGAAGATCTTGCAGTAGGCCTACAGCAAAGCGAGCTGGCAAGCAATGAACGCAGACTTTGCTAGCTCCCCTTTATAAAGATACACTCAGCAAAACAATGGTAAAACATATCACAGAAAGTGCTGGGAAAACATCACGATGTTCCATGGATCAATCAACAAATATAAAAAAGCTAATTAAGTAAAAACCACCGGGCTTACAACATATCGCGAAGAACAGGGGAAACCTGTGATGCAAGCAAATTCCAACAACTGCGCAGAAAAGTACATTAGATGCTGCGAGAGTAATATAAGAATATATCCACAAAATGGCGCCATCCGCCAACACAGGAACCTCGGCATTGATCCAGAGGGTAAAATAGCAGCCCAGAATTAACAGTTCATATCTGTGTTCACAAAGGAAAACACCAACACAACGCCTACCTTACCACCATCACCACATGATATCATTTACAACATCCATATTATTGTACGTGGTGGAGGCCCTACAACGACTAAATCCAGCAAAAGCATCAGGGCGAGACAATCTCCCAACCAGGATCTTAAAGGAAACGGCAACTAAAATTGCTCGAATTCCCGCTTCTGTCTTCCCCCAAATATTAGCTGACTCAAACGTGCCATCCGATCAGGGATGGGGTCAATTCCATTTTATCAATTCCAATTCCAATTCCAGCTCAATTCATTTTATCAATTCTAATTCCGTTTTCACATCAATTCAGTTTATCAATTCCAATTCCACCCAGACAAGTTCAACTCCAATTCCCTTTGATCAATTCCAAGTCCAATTCCAATTCCATAACAATATTTACTTGAGATCAACATTGTTGTATTTGAACTCTTTAATGCCCAAGATTGGTCAAGAAAAACTAGATTTATCATTAGCAAATGTCCATTTGCAGGATAAGAGAAGACTATTTAAAACAAAATTTAACAATGCAATGACTGTCTCAGTTATGGAATCGGTCATTCCACTGGTAAAATTTAAACAAGGCAAATCAATAAATTGATGTATGCTCCCCGAAGGCATACTCTGCAGAGAAGCTGAATGGATAACTCCGAATACATATGCTTCAGGGAAAGTTTTGGAACTGTGGCTCAGACACAGAGAAACGAACTTGAAATTGTCAATGCGATATCACCATATTAGGCCATCCTTAAAATATTGTTGGTTTGGGGTAATGATTTTAAATCCACAATTTGGGGAGTTGGAATGATTCGGTGGGCCACCATCCTTTTGGTCTGGCGGGATTTGCCCTAATGAACAATTTGTTAAGGATAGCTTAATAAAAGCAAAATCTAAGTTTCTCTAAATAAACACACTTAGACTTTGCTTGGCACCATATGAAAAATACATATAAAAACTATGTTCAAAATGAACAGAGATATTTTCTGTAATAATCAATACCAAGTTTGGTGACCATATGTGAAAAAGTCTTGAAACTATGGCCCGGAGAAACATTTTGTGTGATATTCAGTCGACCATGAAAAGTAGGTCAGCATGACCTACGTTTCATGCTGTGCACACCTTCTCCCTAAGATGCATCCACATACCAAGTTTGGTGACCATATGTGCAAAGGTCTTGAAACTATGGCACGGACAAACATTTTCTATGATATTCAGTCGCCCATGAAAAGTAGGTCAGCATGACCTACTTTTCTACTCTGCACACCTTCTCCCTAAGATACATGCACATACCAAGTTTGGTAAGCATATGTGCAAAAGTCTTGAAACTATGCCCCGGACAAACATTTTCTGTGATATTCAGTCGACCATGAAAGGTAGGTCAGAAGGACTGACTTTTGACCTACTTTTCATACTCCGCACACCTTCTTCCTACGATGCATCCACATACCAAGTTTGGTGACCATATGTGAAAAAGCCTTGAATCTATGCCCCGGACAAACATTTTCTGTGATATTCAGTCGACCATGAAAAGTAGGTCAGCAGGACCTACTTTCGACCTACTTTTCATACTCCGCATACCTTCTCCATAAGGTGCATCCACATACCAAGTTTGGTGACCATATGTGAAAAAGCCTTGAAACTATGGCCCGGACAAACATTTTCTGTGATGATAATAATAGTACACTTATATGGCGCAAAACTCCACGCGAAAGGCGTGCTCTATGCGCTTACAAAACGACGAAAAACGTAAATTTTAAGTTAACAGTTTTGATAACATTGGCTAAAAAGGATGGTTTTCAGTCGACCATGAAAAGTAGGTCAGCATGAGCTACTTTTGACCTACTTTTCATACTCCGCACACCTTCTCCCTAAGATGCATCCACATACCAAGTTTGGTGACCATATGTGAAAAGGTCTTGAAACTATGCCCCGGGCAATCTTATATATGGTGAACTGACGGACGGACGGACGAACGGCTAGACGAACGGACGGACGGACGGACAAAACGGCGACTATATGCTCCCACGAAATCTTTTTCGGGGAGCCTAAAAATAGTCTCTTAGCATACATATAATCCTTCCTCAAGACCAGCGCAGAAGGCATCTTTGGCTGGCTTCTCTGTCAATATTTAAAACAATTAGAATAATAATTGTTGTTGCCAATAGCTAGTTATATCTTTCAGTCAAATTATTGTCCGAAAAGTCAACATTCAGCAGATCGTATTTTTAGTTCATTTGACTTAATTATAGCTTAATGCAGTTTTTTTGCTGATGAATATGACTAAAGGTTAATGCCATGTCTAATTATTATAGATACATGTAAACCGTGCTATATAAATGTTTGCATTAAAAAGCATTGGAATACAATGTATATAGTACAGTACTGAGTGAGAGTACTGGGCACATGTATGTAGAGTTTGAATAACACCTCTAGTCCAGGTGTCTGTGTTTTAAAAGCTGAAACATTTCACAGAGGGGGTTGTTCAATGATTCCTTTGTTATGTTGGAGGGTATAATAACATGGTAATTATCTTGTAATGTACTACTTTCTTCACTCATTTCATTCCATGCAGATGATAAGTATTACTTTACTGAACACTAATGCTAACATCTTGATGAATAATTTGAACACAATTTGGTTATAAAATTGGCGATTTTTTTTTATTTAAAAAAAAAATCGGATATTTTCTATTTAAATCAGATTTATTTAATTTAAATCAGATCTTTTAAATTTAAAAAAAATTATTAGTGGCAAATTCGATCAACAAATGGTCATATCACTGTGACATTGTGTAGGATGCTTCGCTGAAAAGGCCTGCTATCTTCCACTCAAGTCTAATTAACTAAGTACATGTACTAACTATGAATTACATTTGCTTTCAAGGTATTTTAACTAGAATTGCGCAGTCGATAGCATGCCAGCGCAAAGGCCATGCTTTCACCAAATTTGACATTCTTCATCATCACCGCCCACCTCACCCCAGGGGCAGTCTAAGACTAATGTAAACATTGCCTACATTGTACATGTAACACTCCACAATCATATGAGTAACTCACATTACAGATTTGCTTAAATCTGCCCACTTTGTTGTTCTGTCCATACACTCACTCCACCTCGTGGGCTGAGCCTAATGTAAACAATGCCTCGTAATCCACGATCATACTGAGAACTAATCTATCAAAGTTGGTTGAATTTTGCCAACTTTGACTTTCTGGCCCACGGCTCCCACTGGACCCTGGCCCTCACTCTTACCCTATGGGCGGAGCTTAATGAAAATGTTGTCTTGCAGTTCGTAATCATATGGGTGGGGTTTATAATGTTACACATGTATGCATCTGTTTGAGAAAATACACCTATTTATATCTTTAAAATAGAGGCATCTTCATAAAAGTGCCATTGCACAACTTCATATAAGCGCCATTGAACATCTTCATATAAGTGCCATTGAAGAGCTATGATATTGCTACATGCATTTGGTAAGAGGCCTCATGGTGCATGTAGGAAATATTGAATGCCTTCATGGAAAAAGATATCAAGCAGTTGCCAGTTACAGATGATTCATCACTGGGCTACTAGACATGCAGTAGCCATCTGTGATTAGTGCATCTGTTTTTCAGAGAGATAAAATTAAAATGATGTTCGATGCGTACTTCATATAAATTTCTTGGAAATGTCTTAGCACTCTCTATTTCCTGGAAATTGGTTACTTTATACTGTCCACATGAAAGAGATGTTGTCATTAACTTAAACACAGTCTGTATATGGTGTGTAAGTAGTGTGTACTGAAATATTGTCAAGGCATCGCACTCGCTCTTCGATGTGATTTAGCAGAAAATAATCTATTTCCAGTAAATAGAAAGAGCTAAAATATTTCCAGGAAATAAGTCGGATAAATGGACATTTTTTTCTTGGTACATGTACATGCATTTCACAAAATAGACACTGTATAGAACACATGATGTCTGGAAGAAAAAGTGACCCAATCTGGTATTACTTTGAACAGGTACCATCTAAGACAGGCACTGCGTGTAGAGCAAAATGTAAATCTTGTCAAGTTGAGATACAGGGCCTAATAGCACGCCTAAACACAGGGAGAAATGCAGTGGAGTTAAAGGTTGTGACTGTGCCATCGTTGAAGAAGATAAGGATGATAAGTTAATATTAAACCACCTTGCTAGTAATATGACCAATGGAGATAAGTCAAATAATTTATAAATTGCATGACAGACAAATAAATGGGGAAAATTGGGTATTTCTGAGATTTTTTCATGGATGTGTAAAGGGCCGACTTCCCAGCCAGTCATATCAAAGAAAAGTTTTCAAAAAGCATTTTTCCCTTGGCATAGGAGAAAATTTTCTATGAACGTGTTATCTCCATTGGTCTACATGGCCAGTGTAACATGAACCCTTTCAACAACAAATTCCTGACAACTAAATTCTTCACGATTCATAGGCTATTTTGTTGAATATTTTGAATATAATATGCTATATGCTAAGCCATTGCTTTTCAAAATATTCAACAGTTTTCCTACATGGTTGCCTTGAAAATGAGATATGGGGAATTCATCGGTGAAAGGGTTAATTGCTAACAGAGTTCTTTTCTAAGATATAAATATAATGCTTATTCTTGTGTCAACAGATGCTTGCAAATGTTAAGGAAAATAGAATATGTATGTAATTAGATCAGTAATTCACGATTATATAGTATATACATGTATTTAAAGTTCTGCAATAAGACAACAAGAAGGGAATGTGACCAAATTGATCAAGAATCATAGAAATTTGCCCAGTCAAGGTGTTTTCCATAATCTCTAGAAGCCATAATGTCTCCTTCTAAGCTCTCTGTTTAATTGGTTAACATCTGCATACACTTGCCATGGTACAGTACAATGTCACATGCTTCTTCACAGTGGTGTGTCATTAATTATTAACTGAACATTTAATAATTAAAACATTATTTTGGGCATCAAATTAAAAAACTGCTAACACATTAAAGGAAATGAGTCAAATGGCCAGGGGACTAATTAATGTCATTGGTTGAGAAATTTGTATAATAATCAACCTATAACCACCAGTAAAAAGAATTTGAAAAAATAGCTAAATAGCATTTATAGTCCAGTAAGAATTGACATGATTTTGGTCGAACCCGGACATTTTAAGTAACAAGCAAATTTATGTTTCAAAGTTGCCTATATATACCATAGTGTCTGCAGAAAAAATTCCCCATGATTCCCACATGGGGAAAGTAGGTTATTTCAAGGTCAAAGAGGTGAGCTCTAAAAACCGATTTTTGTTAGCAGTTAGGTTCCGAACATATGTGCCAAATTTTCCGTGAAAAGGTCAAAGGTCAAGGTCACAGCGACCTAAAATCTCTTTTTGAAGCATTTTCGGCAGCATTTTTCTAAATTTGCTTACTCACGTCTCACAGGGAATACCTCGATGTATCATTGCTTGATTGTTGTCCACATAGTCATATTCATGTCTCCAAAATTTGGAGTCAAACCGTCAAATGCCAAGGTCACATTGGATAACTTTCTGCACCCTTTTTAGCATATTGTTAAATACATATCGTTTGAGAAATATAGGTTCCGGGGTAATTTTAGAAATCGGCAATTTAAGTAAATTATATAAACCACATATATTATACGGTTGAATTTGTTTGTAGTCTGCTTGTTAGACATAGTAAAAGTTGAATATATGCCATATGAACCCCAGGTTGCGCCTGATTTAATATCCCTTTCCTTTCCCTCGTGTTTGTATTGCATGTCTGATATATTTCGGTATTATTGTCCCTGCTGTCTCGTTGCGAGATGAAGTAAAACTCGGATTTTGCTCGGATCAAACACAGATTGCACTTGTTCTTTTTTCATGCTCGTACTTTCTCCAATTTCACGATTTACACTGTATGACCTTTGATTTCTTTTCATTCTCGCATTGTTGATCTTATAGCCTGTGTGTTATTTTCTATTCACCCGTTTTGGCTTGCTAATTTGAATGTGAAGCTTGTGCGGGCTGAACAGCGATGGCCGGGCTGAACACGCCCTGTATCATTTGCGATATAGATATACAGATACATGTCAATGGCAGACAACTTTGTGCTAAAGGAACACAATCCCTAAATGAAGTTTCATTGAAACGAGGTGATGACATACATTTGAAAACATCTTCCACTGAGAAGAACTATGTTCATGAAAATTGCTATAAAAATATTCAGAAGGAAAACAACCAAAGAGAACTTCCAGTGATCCAGATTGTTCTGGTGTTACACTACGTTTGAAAGCGAAAAGCAAGCCTTTTGATTATCCAACACATTGCTTGATATGTACAAAGGAACTTGACTTTTATGATGTCAAGCGCTATCCAGACCGAGCACCTCAGATATCTAGTGTGGAGATTGTATCAAGCAAAGAAAAAAGAAGTCTCATCCAAGATTCACTAATGAAAAGATGTGACAATAGCCACGACAATCTAGCAGTAAATGTAAAAACACGAATACATTTTGCGGGAGATCTCCGTGCAGTAGAGGCTCATTATCACCGAACTTGTATGACATTATTTATGCTAGGAAAAGGTGTTCCAGGGTGCGAGAATTGTGTTGACATAACATGTGGCAATAGAAACCTTGACACAATTAATGATTGTGCTTTCAACAAGTTGTGTTACTGGTTACAACAAACAGAGCAAATGCATGGTCAATTCTCCCTTCAGGATCTGACCAATCAGCTCGCAACATACTTGCCAGAAGGTGTTCGGCCATACACAGAGAAGCATCTGAAACATCGCCTTGTGAAGCAGTTTGGTGAATGTGTATGCGTTGCACAAAATGAAGGGAAAATTAACATACTTACATTCAGAGCTGCTGCAGATAACATTTTACATCAGTCATATATTGATGCAGACAACCTATGAGACAGTGAAGAAACCCTAAAACAGACAAAACTGATAGTTGAAAAAATTAGAGAAGATATCTTGAATATAGAACATGATAATGACACTTCTCAGAATCAAGAAGTGAATCAGCCAACATGAAGAAGCAACTTCTGATAACTTCATTGTGCCACATCCTCATGCAGGCAACAGGCCAACAATCATACATATCACCTCTTATGTTATCAGTTGGTCTCCTTATCAAGCAGACAACACGATCAAGGGTGCTTATTGATGTTCTGTCATCCTTAGGTCTATGTATATCGTATACTCAGATTCTGCAGTTTGAAAAGAGTGCAGCTGTTGGAAAGCGAGTGGATTCATTAATATCTGGTCTAGTTGAAGACAGCAAAGGGGGCGGTTTCTGTCAGTGGGTAGCTGACAACTTTGACCATAATGAAGATACCAAATCGGGGCATGATACCACACATGTAATGGGTATAATTGCATGTCAAACTGAGACTTCATGTGAACGTACACCAGAACCAGTTGTTAGACAGAATCCTTCTTCAGCAGATATAATGCAAGATGGGAACTTCAGTCCAATCATCAAATGCTACAAGCGTCCTTTGAAATGATGCATGTCTGATGTTAAGATAGGAACTCTTAGCAAACACACGTGTCATGCG
>CM067373.1:161974961-162046467 GCA_034401795.1 Chaetoderma sp. LZ-2023a
CATGACACGTGTGTTACGGCGACTATATGCTCCCGCGAAATCTTTTTCGGGGAGCCTAAAAATAGTCTCTTAGCATACATATAATCCTTCCTCAAGACCAGCGCAGAAGGCATCTTTGGCTGGCTTCATTAATATTTAAAACAATTAGAATAAAAATTGTTGTTGCCAATAGGTAGTTATATCTTTCAGTCAAATTATTGTCCGAAAAGTCAACATTCAGCAGATCATATTTTTAGTTCATTTGACTTAATTATAGCTTAATGCAGTTTTTTTGCTGATGAATATGACTAAAGGTTAATGCCATTTCTATTTATTATAGATACATGTAAACCTTGCTATATAAATGTTTGCATTAAAAAGCATTAGAATACAATGTATATAGTACAGTACTGAGTGAGAGTACTGAGCACATGTATGTAGTTTGAATAACACCTCTACTCCAGGTGTCTGTGTTTTAAAAGCTGAGACATTTCACAAAGGGGTTTGTTCAATGATTCCTTTGTTTTGTAGGAGAGTATAATTACATGGTAATTATCTTCTAATGTACTACTTTCTTCACTCATTTCATTCCATGCAGATGATAGGTATTACTTTACTGAACACTATTGCTAACATCTTGATGAATAATTTTAACACAATTTGGTTATAAAATTGGCGATTTTTTTTTATTTAAAAAAAAAATCGGATTTTTTTGACTTAAATCAGATTTATTTTATTTAAATCAGATTTTTTTAATTTTTTTAAAATTACTAGTAGCAAATTTGATCAACAAATGGTCATATCACTGTGACATTGTGTAGGATGCTTCGCTGAAAAGGCCTGCCATCTTCCACTCAAGTCTAATTAACTAAGTACATGTACTAACTATGAATTACATTTTCTTTCAAGGTATTTTAACTAGAATTGCGCAGTCGATAGCATGCCAGCGCAAAGGCCATGCTTTCACCAAATTTGACATTCTTCATCATCACCGCCCACCTCACCCCAGGGGCAGTCTAAGCCTAATGTAAACATTGCCTACATTGTACATGTAACAATCCACAATCATATGAGTAACTCACATTACAGATTTGCTTAAATCTGCCCACTTTGTTGTTCTGTCCATACACTCACTCCACCCCATGGGCAGAGCCTAATGTAAACAATGCCTCGTAATCCGCGATCATGCTGAGAACTAATCTATCAAAGTTGGTTGAATTTTGCCAACATTGACTTTCTGGCCCACGGCTCCCACTGGACCCTGGCCCTCACTCTTACCCTGGGCGGAGCTTAATGAAAATGTTGTCTTGCAGTTCGTAATCACATGGGTGGGGTTTATAATGTTACACATGTATGCATCTGTTTGAGAAAATACACCTATTTATATCTTTAAAATAGAGGCATCTTCATAGAAGTGCCATTGAACATCTTCATATAAGTGCTATTGAACATCTTCATATAAGTGCCATTGAAGAGCTATGATATTGCTACATGAATTTGGTAAGAGGCCTCATGGCACATGTAGGAGATATTGAATGCCTTCATGGAAAAAGATATCAAGCAGTTGCCAGTTACAGATGATTCATCACTGGGCTACTAGACATGCGGTAGCCATCTGTGATTAGTGCATCTGTTTTTCAGAGAGATAAAATTAAAATGATGTTCGATGCATACTTCATATAAATTTCCTGGATATGTCTTAGCACTCTCTATTTCCTGGAAATTGGTTACTTTATACTGTCCACATGAAAGAGATGTTGTCATTAACTTAAACACAGTCTGTATATGGTGTGTAAGTAGTGTGTACTGAAATATTGTCAAGGCATCGCACTCGCTCTTCGATGTGATTTAGCAGAAAATAATCTATTTCCAGTAAATAGAAAGAGCTAAAATATTTCCAGGAAATAATTCTGATAAATGGACATTTTTCTCTTGGTACACATGTACATGCATTTCACAAAATAGACACTGTATAGAACACATGATGTCTGGAAGAAAGTGACCCAATCTGGTATTACTTTGAACAAGTACCATCCAAGACAGGAACTGAGTGTAGAGCAAAATGTAAATCTTGTCAAGTTGAGATACAGGGCCTAATAGCACGCCTAAAACACAGGTGGAAATGCAGTGGAGTTCAAGGTAGTGACTGTGCCATCGTTGAAGAAGATAAGAATGGTAAGTTAATATTAAACCACCTTGCTTGTAATATGACCAATGGAGATAAGTCAAATAATTTATAAATTGCATGACAGACAAATAAATGGGGAAAATTGGGTATTTTTGAGATTTTTGTCATGGATGTGTAAAGGGCCGACTTCCCAGCCAGTCATATTAAAGAAAAGTTTTCAAAAAGCATTTTCCCTGGGCATAGGAGAAAATTTTCTATGAACGTGTTATCTCCATTGGTCTACATAGCCAGTGTAACATGAACCCTTTCAACAACAAATTCCTGAAAAGTAAATTCTTCACGATTCATAGGCTATTTTGTTGAATATTTTGAATATAATATGCTATATGCCAAGCCATTGCTTTTCAAAATATTCAACAGTTTTCCTGCATGGTTGCCTTGAAAATGAGATATGGGGAATTCATCAGTGAAAGGGTTAATTGCTAACAGAGTTCTTTTCTAAGATATAAATATAATGCTTATTCTTGTGTCAACAGATGCTTGCAAATGTTAAAGAAAATAGAATATGTATGTAATTAGATCAGTAATTCACGATTATATAGTATATACATGTATTTAAAGTTCTGCAATAAGACAACAAGAAGGGAATGTGACCAAATTGATCAAGAATCATAGAAATTTGCTCAGTCAAGGTGTTTTCCATAATCTCTAGAAGCCATAATGTCTCCTTCCAAGCTCTCTGTTTAATTGGTTAACATCTGCATACACTTGCCATGGTACAGTATAATGTCACATGCCTCTTCACATTGGTGTGTCATTAATTATTAACTGAACATTTAATAATTAAAACATTATTTTGGGCATCAAGTTAAAAAACTGCTAACACATTAAAGGAAATGAGTCAAATGGCCAGGGGACTAATAAATGTCATTGGTTGAGAAATTTGTATAATAAACAACCTATAACCACCAGTAAAAAGAATTTGAAAAAATAGCTAAAGAGCATTTATAGTCCAGTAAGAATTGACATGATTTTGGTCTAACCCGGACATTTTAAGTAACAAGTAAATTTATGTTTCAAAGTTGCCTGTATATACCATAGTGTCTGCAGAAAAAATTCCCCACGATTCCCACATGGGGAAAGTAGGTTATTTCAAGGTCAAAGAGGTGAGCTCTAAAAACCGATTTTTGTTAGCAGTTAGGTTCCGAACATATGTGCCAAATTTTCCGTGAAAAGGTCAAAGGCCAAGGTCACAGCAACCTAAAATCTCTTTTTGAAACATTTTCGGCAGCATTTTTCTAAATTTGCTTACTCACGTCTCACAGGGAATACCTCGATGTATCATTGCTTGATTGTTGTCCACATAGTCATATTCATGGCTCCAAAATTTGGAGTCAAACCGTCAAATGCCAAGGTCACATTGGACAACTTTCTGCACCCTTTTTAGCATATTGTTAAATACATATCGTTTGAGAAATATAGGTTCCGGGGTAATTTTAGAAATCGGCAATTTAAGTAAATTATATAAACCACATATTTTATACGGTTGAATTTGTTTGTAGTCTGCTTGTTAGACATAGTAAAAGTTGAATATATGCCATATGAACCCCAGGTTGCGCCTTATTTTGCGCGAGATGAAGTAAAACTCGGATTTTGCTCGGATCAAACACAGATTGCACTTGGTCTTTTTTTCATGCTCGTACTTTCTCCAATTTCACGATTTACACTGTATGACCTTTGATTTCTTTTCATTCTCGCATTGTTGATCTTATAGTCTGTGTGTTATTTTCTATTCACCCGTTTTGGCTTGCTAATTTGAATGTGAAGCTTGTGCGGGCTGAACAGCGATGGCCGGGCTGAACACGCCCTGTATCATTTGCGATATAGATATACAGATACATGTCAATGGCAGACAACTTTGTGCTAAAGGAACACAAGCCCTAAATGAAGTTTCATTGAAACGAGGTGATGACATACATTTGAAAACATCTTCCACTGAGAAGAACTATGTTCATGAAAATTGCTATAAAAATATTCAGAAGGAAAACAACCAAAGAGAACTTCCAATGATCCAGATTGTTCTGGTGTTACACTACGTTTGAAAGCGAAAAGCAAGCCTTTTGATTATCCAACACATTGCTTGATATGTACAAAGGAACTTGACTTTTATGATGTCAAGCGCTATCTAGACCGAGCATCTCAGATATCTAGTGTGGAGATTGTATCAAGCAAAGAAAAAAGAAGTCTCATCCAAGAGTCACTAATGAAAAAATGTGACAATAGCCACGACAATCTAGCAGTAAATGTAAAAACACGAATACATTTTGCGGGAGATCTCCGTGCAGTAGAGGCTCATTATCACCGAATTTGTATGACATTATTTATGCTAGGAAAAGGTGTTCCAGGGTGCGAGAATTGTGTTGACATAACATGTGGCAATTCTAGAAACCTTGACACAATTAATGATTGTGCTTTCAACAAGTTGTGTTACTGGTTAAAACAAACAGAGCAAATGCAGGGTCAATTCTCCCTTCAGGATCTGAGAGATCAGCTTGCAACATACTTGCCAGAAGGTGTTCGGCCATACACAGAGAAGCATCTGAAACATCGCCTTGTGAAGCAGTTTGGTGAATGTGTATGCGTTGCACAAAATGAAGGGAAAATTAACATACTTACATTTAGAGCTGCTGCAGATAACATTTTACATCAGTCATATATTGATGCAGACAACCTATGAGACAGTGAAGAAACCCTAAAACAGACAAAACCGATAGTTGAAAAAATTAGAGAAGATATCTTGAATATAGAACATGATAATGACACTTCTCAGAATCAAGAAGTGAATCAGCCAACATGAAGAAGCAACTTCTGATAACTTCATTGTGCCACATCCTCATGCAGGCAACAGGCCAACAATCATACATATCACCTCTTATGTTATCAGTTGGTCTCCTTATCAAGCAGACAACACGATCAAGGGTGCTTATTGATGTTCTGTCATCCTTAGGTCTATGTATATCGTATACTCAGATTCTGCAGTTTGAAAAGAGTGCAGCTGTTGGAAAGCGAGTGGATTCATTAATATCTGGTCTAGTTGAAGACAGCAAAGGGGGCGGTTTCTGTCAGTGGGTAGCTGACAACTTTGACCATAATGAAGATACCAAATCGGGGCATGATACCACACATGTAATGGGTATAATTGCATGTCAAACTGAGACTTCATGTGAGCGTACACCAGAACCAGTTGTTAGACAGAATCCTTCTTCAGCAGATATAATGCAAGATGGGAACTTCAGTTCAATCATCAAATGCTACAAGCGTCCTTTGAAATGATGCATGTCTGATGTTAAGATAGGAACTCTTAGCACTACAGACATTTCCACACGTAAATGTAAAAAAATGTATACCCTGTGGCTGTTATCGAGTAGGCTTTCACCGAGTGCACCAACCTGGCAGGGGTTCATGTCCGACATAAGTAAAGGAGAGTACTGCTGCACAAATGTGGTGTTCAACCCTATGGTACCTTTGAACCCTTCAACAGATGAAGCTGTTTATAGTACTGTGGTATATGTAAAACAGCAGGCCATGAAAGTCGGAATGTGCTGTGCAACACTTACCTTTGACCAACCATTGTATTTGAGTGCTTGCAAAATCAAGCAAGACAATCAGAATGAATTTAAGAACATGTTCTTGCGGCTGGGAGGATTCCATTTACTTATGTCTTTCCTTGGTTCCATAAACTAATGGAGGACAGTGGTATTGAAGAGTTGTGGGGTATAGTGAATGCCAAAAACTCCTTACCTAAAATGATGGAGGGCAAATCTTATACTAAGACGCTAAGAGCATGCCTTTTAATAAATGCAGCACTTCATCTATTATTGTTTGAGCCTGAAGTTAGCGATGCTGTAGACACTGACTTGTCAGAAGAACTAGCAGAACAATCGAGCAGTGGTGTTCAGAATGTAGATGTAGACTGCCATATGGGCACTGATAATGAAGCATCAGATTGTATGGACACGATTAACAATGATGATGATCATCATCAGGTTAATGTCAGATAGAAATCAGAATGGTGAAAGCAATTTCCAAACAACTCCTATGCCAGGTAGTGGTTGTGAAGATCAATATACTGTTAATGAGGAACCTGTGGAAAGTGATAACATTTGGTCACATTTGAAAACATTCTACAGCTCCGTATTAGCTGGTGAAATCTGCTTGGATGAAATAACTGCAAATAAAGATCTGATTCAGCTGCATGAAGAAGTGATTAGAAAAAAGAATCACATGAATCCAAATGAACGGCAAAGCTATGGCTAATGTTTATGTCCATGGTTGAAATTACAATGCTTTTCATTACAGCTGAAAGAATGGGTTGCTGGAAGTTACATCTTTTGGCTATAGAGAGAATGTTACCTTTCCTAGCAGCTGCAGGTCATAACAACTATGCAAAATGTTGCTGGTTGTATCTTCAAGATTGTCAGAATTTATGTGAATGTTTGGAAGAACCAATACAAAATGGAGAATTCGCGATAAGAAGGAAGAAAACCCGATTCTGGAGTGGAACCCGGTCAGATATGACCATAGAACACTCACTGATGAGATCAGGGAAGAATGTAGGTGGACTCATCAATATTACCCACAAAGACTCTGCAAGAAACATTTGGTTACTCACTGCACATGTTGTTGCTATGTATACTAATGCTCTACGTTGCCTTACCAGTAAGTTTACTGGGTCCTGGTCAGAACAACATAAAGAGATGCATCCAGGAAACATTAGAAAGGATTCGGAAGACATCGAAACCTTCAAGCAATTCCTTTTTAGGAACAACCCATTCAGATCTGGCCAAGACAGTGGGCTCAGGAACATTGCAACTGGAGTAGTAGCTGATGAGCGCGTCAATGTAGATATTGCCCTACAAATTGGACCACATTCCAAGAAAAAACTGAATGAGAAGAAATTTGGCGATGTAAAGTTTAAGAGGGTAGAACAAGCTAAAACATTTGCTGCCATGCGAAAGCCCCTCAAAATATCTGGTGATGAAGTCCGAATGTCATCACAGGAACTGTACCATCGATTTGTGTCCATGTCATATGTCAATGGTTGCCCTCCTGACAAAAGTGTGTTTTCACATGAACTTGCAACTGTATCGCATGCACTGTTCAAAGATGATGGACGTATGAGGAAAGCAAATAAGGCGGATATGGTTAAATGTATACTTGAGATGGATACAGAAATCACATCAGATACCACAGCTATTTGTAATTTCAAGGTAGTCTGAGATGAGTTCATGAAAAATCAGGATTTGATTGCTTTTTCATAATGAAAATCCCATAATGAAATACCCCAATCTTGGTAAGACACACTTATGAATGAACGTGGGTTGCGGTGCCCGTTTTCGTAATAACTGTAATAGTTTGCAAATTATTGTGAACGCATTACGAAAACTGATAACCCAAGTCACATTCACTTATACACGGTGCGCGTTACCAGTATTGTTGGCCTGTTTACAGCTAATTCACCTATATTAGTCTAGCCTATCATTTAATTTAGTGGTTAATAGTATTTACTAATGACTCCTCCATCTAATAACAATTAATAGCTGATTGGCATCAGTTGAAACCGAAACCGAAACCGAAACAAAAAATATGTCACGTGATAAGAGGGATTTCCCCTGCATGAATATTTATTAGATGCGCACTGAATATAATATAAACTAGATGGATAAGATCAGTAATGGCTGTAAAAATGCGCTATTTAACGATCGCGGCAACGGTGGAATAACATCGTTTTATTGGCGGAATTGTGCAAATATGAACCTCTGCCATAATGAGATGATGTATATAGGCTAGAGACTGCTTTGCAATAATGAAATACTGTGACATAGCATCTTTAATATGACTGGAAGCCATTGCTGCAGTGGCTTCCAGTCATATTAAGTTTAGAATATTCAACAGTGTTCCTGATTGTTTGCGCTGAGATTGAGATACATGGCATTTATCAGTCAATGGGGTTTAAGCCATTAAAATAGAAGCTACTAGCATAAATCTGCTCATCCCAGAAGATTGACCTGTACAAAGTATAAGAATTGGTGGCCACAAGTTTCAAGGAATGTGGCAGCTAATAAATACTTAGTTCAGATTTGCAAATAAATGTTATGTATCTATCGGTGTGTGAGAAAATTAAAGATAATTTTACAGCTTTTTGCAAACTAGATTTGAATATCCTGCAATGTCTGGTATGAACTATTTGGGACACCAGGACCCAGGTATTTAAAATAATTGCAAAATAAGAAATGGATCGACAAATGAACATTTGCTGTAGTGTGTCGGTGTCTCGGTGATATAAGATCACCACAAAATGTTTGCGTCAATGCATTTTTATAGATTGCAACCTTTGTGTTGTGAATTCAGGCTCCTTGGCTATTAGACCACAGATGCACCTAAGCTTACCTTTTGTGCTCTTTCCTTGTGACTCACAACAGTCTGTTAGTCGCTCTGTAAAACGTTTTGACGTTACTGACAAACAGACAAAGCAACCTATGTCACAGATATAGCATGTCACACGTGTTTATTGATAAGACAAAAGGTCTTTTGCAATAGTGTAATGTTTACCAAATACATTTATTGGATAAAATATGGTGTTGAACTTAAAAACTGGCAAAAGAAATTAACATCATTTAATTTGATCAAGTGATTTAAATCAGCCAACCCTGATGGCCAGAGATATAATCACTGCTCCGGATGTAGAGAAGTTCAAGACCTACATCCAACACACGGCGATCTAAGATACCTGATCAGACATGTACATAATGTACGGCTCATCACTTTAATATTGTATATAAATAGCATTCATCAACCCAGCCATGTTCATAAGAGCCGCACCTAGGAGTGATGTCTAATAGGATTTTTCCCAGTATAACACATATACAGATACATATACTTCCTACTCACTGTGTATTGTGAAAAATGGATGTGCTCCTTTGCATAATCCTCTGGGGCTATGTCTGCATCAGTCTGCATATTCCCGAAAATCTCCATCATTAGATGACAGACTGTCTTCATTGCCAGATGATACGTTGTTCTTGTCGTACTCGTCGATCTCCGTGAGTTCTCATTCACCTAGAAGCAGTTGGTCACTGAGCTGTGGCCCATAAAACTAGACGATTATGTAGATACCGTTGCAAAGCTCCCAACTATCATCAACAGAATGATGCTGTGTTATATGAGGTCAGGTTGGTCAGCTTTCACCCGCAGTTTGGCCACAAATGAAGCACGTTTCGCATGTTGCACATGTTCTCTTGAGCATGGTGGAATGCTGCATCAATCAGTTCCCTTTTGGTTAGCTGGGGTTTTTTGGCTAAGATAGTTTGGAACATAGGCCCGCTGAAAAACCTTGTATCTGTGTTCATTCATAGATTTCACATGACCATCTGTAGCTGCATACAAAACTACCATTAAACGCTCAAGATCTGCTTGGATAGGCTCATTTATTGTCCCGTCTGCTGCCAGATTTGCAAAAGCCATTTTGAGCGTTTTGATTCTGTAAAAAATGTCCACGATCATCATTTACCTTTGCGAACAAATGCAGATGCGATCACATCCAGTGAATGAGTGAAACGCAGGCATTGCTGCACATATATTTAGTTCAAGGGATACACCCATATCAGCGATGTTTACTAATCTCCTGATATTTTTAGCAGATGTTCCAACATCGATTCATACGGTTGCTTTGAAGCTATCATTCGTGTCTCGTGAGATCTCCTTCAATACGAGATGGAGAAAAGAATCTCGTGTGTATTGATTGGCCATTATCTTAGTAATTTTCGCTAGAACTTAACGAAAAAGATAATTGAATCTTGAAAGCACACGATATATAGCCTACAAGATAACACGTTATACAAACTATACAATAATATTATTTCATCCTAAACTTGATGATATAAAGCTCATTGTCTTCTATGTGAAAAATAGTTAACAGAAAAATAGTCCCTCTTAATTCGTCGTAAAATTCAAACCTGTCGCACACAAAATGAGGACAAGAATTTGCTGATTTTGCGTCCACTGGACGGATGGAGTTGATTTCAATGTCTCTATCAACCTAGTGATACAGGGTTTAAGATGATATCAAAATCAACACCATCGCCAGTGGTGCGTTTACAGTTCACTACGGAGATAGACTAGGCCCTGATCTGTCTGGTCTCCGAAGTTGAGGCTGTGTAACAGTCTAGTCGTTATGATGACGTTAAAATCTCCGGCCGTTACATTAGAGGCGAATTCTCAGGATGAAGACAAGGCTCTATTTTTAGATTGTGAAGCAAAATTGCAACAGGATGACAGCTATAGCTGTATAAGAGGCCCCGAGGGCTATGCTGCATATGTTTCCACCACCAATAACCTGAACATGCAGTTAACCCGTCACATGAATTTGGTTGTGGTTGCAATTTAGCGAGTCCGTGGATTATGTTATCATGATACCATCGTGGACATAGAGGTGGTAGAGGGTTGTGACACTTCTAGCTTTCGCTTCTGCTTACATTTCTTAAGCTTACGTTTTTCGTACCTATTGTTCAAGTTACTAAAATATTTTAGCTTGCTTTATTGAAGATAAAAAAAGAATCGTCCTAACATTCTACAATTTACCAGTCAACATACATATGAACCATTCGCTTCTGCTTACATTTCTTAAGCTTACGTTTTTCGTACCTATTGTTCAAGTTACTAAAATATTTTAGCTTGCTTTATTGAAGATAAAAAAAGAATCGTCCTAACATTCTACAATTTACCAGTCAACATACATATGAACCATTTTAAGAAGCACTGTGTAGAACTGTGTGAAACAAGATAGGTTTTTGATCAGATTTAGCTGCGCACACGCATTCACGCGCACACATACTTTACTTATTAGAAACACTGCATATTAACCCTTCTAAGAAGCACCGTGAAAACCTGTGAACACAATATGAATAAGATGCACTAGGAAGCATGGCGCTGGAAACTATATCAAACGTTGTCCTATCAAGTAGTACTAGTGACCGATTCTAGAACCCAGTGTCGCTGGCGTTGCCAATAATAGTAACTAGTATCGCTCAAACTACCGATCCAGTATCGCTGGAGTTGCAGATACTAGTAACTAGTGTCGCTCAAACTACCGATCCAGTATCGCTGGAGTTGCAGATACTAGTAACTAGTGTCGCTCAAAATACTGATACTGGTAATGAGTATCGTTTATGGTACATATACTTAGTTACCGATTATCTATGAATCCACCCATCCATCCATCCATCCATCCATCCACGTCTGCGTGTATTTATATATGCTTCTATTGTGTAATGACCCGTAGAGGGATGATACAATTAAAGTACGCTTATCTTGTTCAAGCTATTAATGCACCGTATGCTAGGTCATGAGTATTGTCCATACGAGCGTTATATACTTTTAAACACATTTTATCTGTAGGTTTGTGTCTTAATATTGATTAAATGACAGAAAGATGTTGCAACTATAAAACTGTTATAAACACTGATGTATCAGGAAAGCTGGCATGCCATAATGGACCTTTCCATTTAGAGCTATGCCCCGCCCATCACTAGCTAAGCTCCACCCACACCTCGCCGTGTTGGGATTGATCGATCCCCAAATGCTCTAGCTATCAATTTCCTGAAAACTATACAGGGAAGCTGTTGAATATTTTGTAACTAATTTGACTGGGCGCTGTTGCTGCCTATGGCAGCAACAGCGCCCAGTCAAATTAGTTTCAAAATATTCAACAGAATATTTATTAAATAGTAAAAGCAAACAATTTGTACAACAACGCATAGACCGTCTTTAAATATGCGTTCGTGACGTACTTATCGACATCATTCATGACGTCATTCATTATGATGTCAGTGTACACATCACGCAGTTCATTATAACGTCATATGATGGGTGGGTACTCTGGAAAGGTGAATTGCAACAGTTGTATCTACTGCTTTTTTGCAATATATTTCCGAAAAAAACGGAGACCTTTTGTGTGTGTTTTAGACAGCGATAATGCTTACTCAACGGCTACGATTCTGGTTACCGGTATCTACCAGTATCCGTCAAATTAAGAATACTGGTTGCTAGTATCGGCAAAAAAATGAAAAAATCCAACCTTTACTATTCTGGTAGGAGTATTGTCAAGCCAGCGATACTGGTCTTATTTGTATCGGTGACACCGATCCTAGAAAAATTTCGACCAGTATCGGTGCTGATACTCCTACCAGTATCGTGGACACGATTGTACATGAAACCCGAGAATAACAACAGCAAGACTACCATAGGTTGGTGGAATGTGTGGAGGTAATGTGAAGCAAAAACTTACCATCACCTACACAAGTATTGATGTTTTCAGGGGCTGAATGCTTCACCTTACCTTCTAGTTCTCAGAAAATCAGGCTCTTGTCTGTTTGTGCCAATTTTCAACACCGTTGCACAATAATAGAGGTAAGAGTGTAGCAGAACTTGGGCTGCAGATCCATTTCTCCCTGCATTGCTATGCGGCCGATAATGTCTCTAGTGCACTTAAATTTGCAATCTTCTTGTTGGCTGTTTGGCGATTTGTTGCACAATTATCAGTGAACGTTGGACGTTTCTGTCTCTTAATAGGATTCACGAACCTCTCAGGAGTTTCAAGACTTGAATCAATTAAGTCTTTATGCAACATTTTTGCTTGATATCATAAGAAGCAGCCCTGCCAGTGTGAGTGTTCTACAACTTGGCGATAGTGTCCTCTCTACGTATGAGTTGGTTACATGATAATACTAGCCATTTCATTGGGATGTGTGTTAATGACAAGCAGCTCGTGTAGATTTGGTGATCATCCATCGAAGGCATGCACTGTAATTATCAGTCCTAGAAGAAATGCCTGTCAACCTTGATGCCGCATCTGCATTGAAGGAATGCTTAAGAAGAAGATCAACATTTGCTTTGCTGCCTGATTTCTTTATCCTGCGTACAGTGAATATACCCTCTTCAAGTATAGGTCGAAGCCCTGGTTTGTTATTGTCAATGTTGACCAAATCCAGTTGAGACTTCGTCATCCAGTGTGAATAGTTCACGTGATTTGAAGTTAAAGAGAGATCAATGATTGGTGTAAGTGTGCATGTAAACACAGTGGCATTGTTTGTTCTTATTGCTCGATCAATTGTATGAAAGTGATGGATGTAATCAATGCACACGAGCCAAAATTGTGTTGTTTCCGTGAGCTATTTGTACACACTAATACACTGGACGAAGACATCAGCCAGCTTTGTAGTTTCCCAAGTAGCTTAGCTAGTCTAGGGATTAAACTGTTCAATGATGACATACAACTCATCTTTCAGTTCAAATGATCTCAGCAATTCTTGGAAATGCAATATCCAGTGCCGATACCAATAAAGGTTAGAGCGGTTTGTATCAGTTGAAATCCTTTCCGTTGAGAAACCTATTCAGTGATTAATCAGCTAGGACATCTAATTCTGTCAGAATTTCACCCCTGCCCCCTGATTCAGCAATGACCTTGTAATTTCCACGTGAAATGGTTCGGGTATTATAAAGACGTCATCATAACTACGTTCGTGAGTAATCCATATACCGCCTGGAATTGATCATTTGTGAGCTCTTTAGCCCTCGGGAGTGAACGAGATTTGATCCGTTCTTGAGGGGGAGCACACCAAAAAATTCATTCTTAAATACCTGCTCTGATATCAGTGGACATGTGCTCTCGTTTTGAGACAAGTCTCCTTGCTGTACTCGACATTTTGATTAACTTCCAAATTAGTTCTTATGTGACCTTTGCACCGGAAATAACGTTCTTAACAATTGAGCCCAAATATGATTTTATTTAACAAATCCTTGGAGGAAGGACTTATCCCAGAGATATGGGAACCGCAAATGTGACCTGCATCTATACGAAAGGCCCTAAAAGTGACCCAGGTTACTATCGACCAGTTAGTTTAACCCTTACCACTCATATATAAAAAAATTTCAAAGTAAAGTAAAAGGTGAACTTGTGTTTATTTTTCAACAAATTTGGTGGAAGATGGTGCTGTCATATAGACAGCAACATCTTTCACCAAAATTGTTGAAAAACGTACACTAGTATTTTTGCTATTGCCACCGTAAAAGATAGAATATTGACATCAGTGCGCTAAGCCTTGGGTTAAAAGTGCATACTATGTAAAGTCCTAGAATCATTTGTACGAGATACTATCATGGTTAACTCAGGACAGTCCAACCTGCTATTAACGTGCAGCATGGATTAAGGCCCAATGGACCTTGAAAGATCAAGTTACTGGAATATATTGAAATAGTGACCCAACCAATAGACATTAGCGAGCCAGTGGACGTAATCTATTTAGACTTCAAGAAAGCGTTTACCACTGTTCCAAATAGATGACTACTGAGAAACAGATAGCTTACGGCATCACTGTTAAAATCACAAAATGGATAGGAGGATTTCTAAAAAGCAGGAAAAAACGGGTTCAATGGACCTTTCAATTTTAGCTATGCCCCGCCCATCCCTAGCTAAGCTCCACCCACACCCCGCTCGTGTTGGGATCTATCGATCTCTGAACACCATGACTATTCATTTCCAAAAAACTACACATGTAATGTGTACTCTAAGGCAGCAACAGCGCCCAGTCAAATTAGTTTCAAAATATTCAACAGTATGTTTATTAAATAGCAAAGAATTGCAAAAACATTCAATTCATACAACGTGTCGGACCATTTGTGATTTGGTGACTGTCTATATGGAACCCTTTGTGATGTAATGATTATTACGTCATCACACATGCGCTGAGCGGATATGACGTCATACGAGGTCTGATAATGGATGGATACTCTGGAAAGGTGAATTAGGTACACCACTGTCAGATTATAAGAACGGAATCAGCGGTGACCCCCAAGGTATGGTCTTGGACGTGCCTTGTTTGTACTCTTCATCAATCACCTACCAGACATTATCGAATGCATCTGCAACATCTTTGTCGATGACACACAACTCACCTTTCCAGAGTATCCATTCATCGTCAGACCTCGTATGACGTCATAATCAGTGTATGATGACGTCATAATCATTACGTCACAAAGGGTTCCATATAGACCGCCACCAAATATCAAATGGTCCGACACGTTGTATGAGTTGTATGTCTTTGTAATTCTTTGTTATTTAATAAACATGCTGTTGAATATTTTGAAACTAATTTGACTGGGCGCTGTTGCTGCCTTAGGCAGCAACAGCACCCAGTCAAATTAGTTTCAAAATATTCAACAGTTTACCTGTGTAGATTTTTGGAAATTGATGGTCAGGGTGTTCAGAGATCGATCGATCCCAACACAAGCGAGGTGTGAGTGGAGCTTAGCAAGAGATGGGCGGGGCATAGCTAAAACCGGAAAGGTTCATTAATTGGAAATACTCAAAACGGAATATTGAGCTAAATTGCAACTACTCTGTAGACTGGCAACTTCGTTCCATGTACTCCACTTAGGTAGCACAACCCCATCACTCCAGTATGTAGTGACAGAGACTGAGCACCGTGTTTCAGTACATCGAACAGACTGTGAAAAGGATCTCCGTATATACATAGATGAGAAGTTCAGCTTTGATACACATATCAATACAATTGTAAAGAAATCACAGCATACTCGGCATAATAAAGCGACCCTTCTGCTACATGGATAAGACTGCTTTCCTGCTCCTAAGCAAACCACTGGTTAGACCGGTAGTGGAATATTGCAACTCTGTACGGTCACCTCATCTCATTGGGCAATCACAAGCGATTGGAAATGTACAGCGTCAGGCCACTAAAATGGTTCAAGGGATCAAGACCTCAGCTATGAAAACTGACTCAGAGCGCTCAACCTCGTCTCAATGAAATAGCGGAGAACTCGAGGAGACCTTATAGAAGCCTACACGTTCATGCGTAATGTGTACAACGTTGACCAGTCCAACCTGTTTGGAATACCCACCACGAATGTAGCACGCAATCACAGGTACATAATGAGAATAGACCAATGTAAAACGAGCAGGAGAAAATTCTTCTTTGAGAAACACGTTCCACCAATATGGAATACACTCCCATCCCAGATAGAAGAATCAAATGATTTAAACGAATTCAAATGTAGTTTGGACGATCATCTGTCACATATGAAGTATTGCTATGATTAAACATGGAGAAATGGTGTGTATAAGCTAACCTTAGGTGTGGGCGGCATACCGCAGATCACACCAGGTCAGTGATCTGCTTCTGTTTGTGGCGTAACGGAGCTGGCGGTTGCACGTCTTACACACACCCTCGAGCCGAACAAAGAACATTATGCTCGATAGCAACACTATCAGCCTAGGATGGAAACTGCACCACTTTCCTAAATTGTGTACGTATAAATTACCATGTAGACAGCACAGAGATTTTCTACGGAAACATCATTGAGAGCTGTCGTATTGGGTACAGAATTGCATCAGTCTGCAAGTCTGATATATATGTAATCAGTAAAGCAAAATCCTCGTCCTCCCTCTTAAAACACTACAAAGTATTTCTTTATTAGTAACAACTGGGACTAACAAAAAGTCTTAGACGTAAGTCCACTGATGATAATTATTATGCTGATGATGATGATTGTGGTGGTGGTAGTAGTGGTGGTTGTGGTGATGATGATGATGATGATGATGATGATGATGATTAAAAACCTGTTGATTAACATTGAAATCACATTTGTGCTCGATTTTAAGATTAACAACATTTGGATACGTAGTGACACCATCACTGTATTTATGCATGGGCCGACTGGGTTGCGGCCCAGGGCCCCTGCAACTCATAGCCCCCCCCCCCCCGCAGCTCGAATGAGTAAAAAAGATTCAAATACAAAAATGGCTTCTTTGACTGTAAAGAAATGCATTTTATTTAATAAGGAATAAGGATGTATGCATTTCATGTTTTAAAATCATTGATCCTCAGCTTGTTTATATGACATCTTCTTAGGAGCACATATCAGTAAGCGTGCAGATAAGAGTAGCAGCCACACATCACGCTTATTACATTCCGTTTGTGAGCTTAGTCAACTGATGGCTCGCACAGTCTTGTCTGAAATTATACATGAGGTTCAAAATGGCAAGTACTTTTCTATTTCTGTAGATTCTACACTTGACATATCTCATACCAACCAACTGAGTTTTACCATCCGCGTTGTCTTGCCAACTGGGCGAGTTGAACCGTATTTGAAGTTCATGCCCATCCTCAGTTGCACGGACAAGGAAATAGCTGAGATCCTTCTGAGTTTTTACACAAAGCTACATGAACGATGTGTCCTTAGGCCGAGTGTTTACCGTACATATGGGCCATTCTCTGATTTTGTTTCGGTAAATGCGTAGCAGAAATTTGCCCTGATGTTACGGTATTGCTTAGGCTAAGACAGAGAATTACTCATTGCTAGAGAAAACACCGTGAATGGGTACAAAACAGCAAGAATAGAAATTAGTTGAAGACTTGCGTCTGCGTTTTAATGAATTTCAGCAGAAATGTGTTGAAAAGTGTGGTCGCAATGACAATAAGGATGAAAGGCATAAGAGGAAACGGTACCATGATGAGTTAGACACGGCAGAGGATGTTCAACTAACACCTAGAGATTAGCTTAGAGTAAGTGCCTACCTTCCTGCCATTGATAAACCTTTTGCTGCATTGAATCAACATCTTCAAACATGTGCCGTCTTTCAGGTAAGCTTTCTATTTCTATCAAACATGCTCAGTTTACCAACAGATGAGCTCAGAGAAGCGGCAGTTAACCATGTTAATGGGGACCACATTTCTCAGAGCAACCACAAAACAATCATCAAACACACAAGTTGAATTCAACGTAGCCGAAGAGAGTGACTTAAGGTATTACTGGCCATTCACGTTAATGACTTCGTTGAAACCTTTTCAAAGGTAAAGATAATTCTGTGTGTATCTATGCATGTTTATCACCATCTGTAATGGAGAGCGGTCCTTTTTAAAATTGAAACTAGTAAAATACTACCTTACGATGACGCTGGGACAGGACCGATTGCACTCTTTAACACTTTTGAATGTGGAACATGAGACATTGCGAAAAATTGGCATTGGTGACCTAAAGATATTCCATGCGAAAAGTTCGCAAAAGGCAATTTTGAAATATGTGACACACCACATTTATCATAGTTTGTCAGTATCAATCATGCAAATCATACATAACCTTGTTATGTATGAGTTGCATCATCGATACTGATAATATAATTACATTTACTATTTTTTATGATAATTAAAATATGTGCCTGAGCATCGTGATGAGTTGAGTGATGGTAGTGATTTTGGCTGAGTCACGCATCTCAGATATTGGAAGTTGGTTAACATATTAACTGAAGTAGACCATTTCAAATTTCATAAAAAATTTATAGAAATGAAATGAATTTACAGCCAACCGAATGTCAATATTTGCCTCCCGAAATGCAGGAGATGCCTTCTGGGAGCCTCTAGATTTAAGGGTTTTGTCATGGAGGGCCCCATTTAACTCAAATAACGTCGCCATCGTCGTCATTGTTGTTGTTGTCTTGCTATTGAAAATGTTTCAATATTCTTCTTATAAATGTACATAGCTCACTTAAAATTTAAATTTTATTACGTGATAAGACTTCGCTAAATTTGAAGTAGTTTGGTTTCACCCGAAACTATTTTGGTAGCAGCGTTATTCGGTCATTTTGAAAAAAATTACAAAGAAATGGGTAATGATAATGATATTCATCACCGGTATTATGTTGGTCACATATATATATATGCGTGCACGCGCGCGTGTGTGTGTGTGTAATAATAACAAGAGGCCAAAGGCCCTGTGACGCTCACCTGGATCATTAGCATCTGAACTATTTGTATTTAAATAAATATGATAAATCATTTTTTGGGAAAATCCAAGATGGCCATAAAACAAAATTGACCAATCAAATTCTCGCTTGTTTTCTTGAAGCTTATCATCATAGGATCATTCCACCACAGTTTGGTTGAAATTGAGCCATTGATTAGGTAGTAGTAGTAGTAGTAGTAGTAGTAGTAGTAGTAGTAGTAGTAGTAGTAGTAGTAGTAGTAGTAGTAGTAGTAGTAGTAGTAGTAGTAGCAGCAGCAGCAGCAGCAGCAGCAGTACAAAATGATTCAAAGGCTTCCTTTATTCAACTTCGGAAACATATGACTATAGGATCTTTCCAGCCATGTTTCATTGATATCTGATCATTGGTTAAGGAGTAGCATTTTAAAGAAAACCTTTTGGACAATCCAGGATAGCTGTTGAAAAAATTGACCAATCAAAATTCTCATTGGAACTCTTGAAGCCTATCACGATAGGATCATTCCACCCAAATTTTGTTGAAATCGGGCCATTGATTAAGGTTAGTATTTTAAGCATTTCTGGAAAATCCAAGATGGCTACCAGAAAATTTGACCGATCAAAATTCTGTAAACAAGCTCTGAAGGCTACCAGGCTAGGGTCATTCCAGCTGGGTTTGGTTATAATCGGCCAAGCGGTTAATGAGTAGAAAAAATTTTAAATACAAATTCTAGAGGGTAGGCTATTAACATAGGATCCTTCCAGCCAAATTTGGTTGAAATCGGTCAAGCTGTTAAAGAGAGGGATTTAAAAAATTTTTGTAGAATCTAATATTTATAAATCAAATTGTGAATGGACTACTTAGAGCCTATCACCATCAAATTCTCTCAGCTAATTTGGTTGAAATTGGTCAAAATTGTAAAGAGAAGAAGCCATTTGACAATTTCCCGTACATGTTAAATAAAATCTAAGATTTCACCCCAAAAATATGACGAATCAAAATTCTGCATGGTAGTTCTAGAGCCTATCACGACAGGATCCTTTCAGCCAAATTTGGTTGAAATCACTCGGAATGGTAAGAAGAACCACTTTGACAATATTTCCAGTACATTTCTCATAAAATCTAAGATTTTCAACCAAAACATTGACGAATCAAAATTATGAATGGAAGATCTGGAGCCTACGACCATAGGGTCCTTCCAGCCAAATTTTCATAAAATCTAAGATTTTCACCCCAAAAATTGATGAATCAAAATTCCGAATAGAATTCTGGAGCGTACGACCATAGGGTCATCCCAGCCAAATTTGGTTGAAATCGGCCAAGTGGTTAATGAGGAGTAGTGTTTCAAAGCAAAAGTCGACGGATGACGGATGGACAACGGGCGATGGATGGATGACAGATGGTCGCCACCGCATAAATTCACTTGGCCCTTCGGGCCAGGTGAGCTAATAATAATAATCCCTACCGTTCAGGTACGCCAATAGTCTTATATTAACAATTTGATCGGTTGAATATTCTGGCAGCCATCTTGCGGGAAAATGGCGGAAAATCATTTCAAACCATACTCATTAACTGCTTGGCGGATTTCCAACAAATTTGGCTGGACGGAAAGTAGTTTTCCGAACTTCTAATTAGATTTGTAATTTGTCGGATTTATCCGGCGGCCATCCTGGATTTTCAGAAAAATGGCAATAAAATCATTTAAAACCTTAATCGATATTAGATGGAGGATTTCAAACGAATTTGAGGGGAATTCGTAGGCTTCCGACCTTCTATACAAACATTTGACTGGTTAATTTTTCCGGCGGCCATCTGAGATATTTGCAACCTCTGGCTATGTAGGAAAATTTGTAGGTTGTTATGTAATATCGCAGTATTATGGTTAATGAATTAGTTTTGCGCACATCAGGTCCATACACTTCACTACCTGTTTCGGGCTGTTTGGCTGATCATCAAGTGTAGCTTGGATTCGAACCCACACCATTATAGGAGCTTAATCCCAACAGCTTTCAATGATTTATTCTCAAGGCTACCACCATTTCTAGGCCAGCATTTCAAACAAATTTTGCTGGATGGGCCAGATGATAGAAGACATATGAATTTGCATACCGACTTGAGATTAGCCAATTTTTCTGGCGGCAATCTTGGATTTGCTGAGAAATTCTAAAAGGTCACACACTACTCATTAACCGCTTGGTGAATTCGGGTGGAATGATTCTATCATGGGTTGCTTCTAAGCTTCTTTTTAAAAATTTGATTGGACACTTTTTTTGGTTCCCTCCGGAAATCCTATAGGAAATGAATAGGAACAGCTTTAAATGACGTCTTCTGTAAAGAACGGCTTGGGAGATTTCAACCTAATTTGGCAGGCAACATCTTTACATTATTGAGGTCCATGCAGGTGAAAATATTTGACATATTTTGCTGGTGGCCGTCTTGAACTTTGTGATGTTTCATTAAATCCAGTCTAGTTGTATGGACTGAATTACAATTTTGTATTCAATATGTTGTTATTTCTGAAATCGAAGAATCATAGCCTAATAGGTTGAGAGGTCAACGGTCCAGGCCATTGTAGCCTTGGTACAAATCTAGGTTTCCACTTTTAAGTTTGTATTTATCAGCATATGCATCTTACCCATGTGTTGCAGTATTAGTTAAGTTTACTGGAACGAAACTTCGACATATGATTGCCTATTACAAAAAATTACAAAGACATACAATTCATACAACGTGTCGGACCATTTGAGATTTGATGACGGTCTATATGGAACCCTTTGTGACGTAATGATTGTGACGTCATCATACACGCGCTGAGATGATTATGACGTCATAAAAGGTGAATTCGGTTTTATTGTTAATTTTTACAGTTAACTCTGAATTCACACAACATTGGGAATAGGCCATATGGATGCCTATAGCAAAGGGATGAATCGGCATGGCAATGAAGTTACTTTTTCAATCTAAGAGTGAGCGTTACCTCTATACTGACCGAAACGTGGATCTTTTGACAGCGGAGGCTTATTGACAATGAGGAGGCAGCCGAGACATTTAATTAATTCCTAGGAATTCCTGTTCTGTACAGAATACTTAGAGATAGATTTATGATATAAACTGTACCTACATAGTAGCTTGAATATGAGCTAGACATGAATGGTAGCATTTGTTCATATAAAGCTATTGGCCTACCTGACCGCTAGCTATTATCCATGTACATTGCTATTCGTGTGTGGTCCTCCAAATAAATTTACTGTGTGCAAATACCCATTATCGGTTTTCAGAGGGGTTTTGTGTACTTAGGTACCAGTTTCTAACAAGGATGTAAATTCGTTATTTCTATAGCGGCAAGATGATGATATGGCACCACTGTCTATGATATGGTAACAGGAGAGTTTGTCAGCAAAAATAATGACGCAAACGCTGCTATAAAGGAAGCACAATTTAAGTTATTGTAATAAATCTGGACCTGGTCAAATTCCATTTTTCGCAATACCCGGTATACATAGACAGCAGCAACCCCATTTTCAAAATCACATTTCTGTATCCTTGCTTTGTAAAGTTGTAAATCTGGGGTTTAAGATTAAAATAAGGATTGTTATGCATACCATAAAACGTTAAAATTATTTTAGTTTTTGTCATATATAGAAACTATGTCCATGTTTGGATTGGTCATGTGCGTGAAAAAAAATCAATCTAGATTTGAAAACAATATAAGCACCCCATGCCCCTTCGGCGCATCCGTAGTAAAGAATTATTGGTTATGTTGGTGAAATCAACATGCCGTGTTTGACAGCAACTGGCATATGTCATCTGATGCGAAGACTGGACCAGTTTGTTTCATTTCTTTATCAGTTATGAACATTTTTATGGACCCTAAAAAAAGTAATAGTGAAAACACATGTTTTTCACACGTCAAATAAAAAATAGGTAAAATAATTACTTATTTCTGCTGCATTTTGATCAAATCTTTAAATTGTGTGCGCAAATGATGTATCTATTGAAATAAACATGTTTTGGAAGATGTCACCAAAACAACGAGTGCGGGAGAATGCAAAAAGTAGAAATTGTTAGAAATAGAACACTGTTAGAAACAGGTACCCTGGCCATACACCATTTTTGTATATTTCTTACTAATTGCGAACATTTCTGTTTACTTGCCATAACCAAGGTACATTTATGCTAATGCCGACTAACGTTATTGACATAGGCGCCTACCATACACGCACCAGTCATATAATATATCTTTCATGTATACAGAACTTATCTTTTCCACAGCAGTCGTTGTAATGGTCATTATCATTCGCCACTGTATGACAATATCCTGTTTAGCCTATATAATGCGCGTTTATGGCCTAACGCCAAGAAGAAAGCCACGACCATAGGTTTAACAAGTATTGATCGAATTGCGTTATGAGGTCATCCTTCCAGCGTGTAATTAACCATGTGATACGGCGGTATGTGTAACTATATACATGTTTATATTACCGTTATTCTCAGCGATATCATATATTACAGGTAATATTTCAGAAATTATAAAACGGTTTTCATACGTACGGTAGTAGTATAGTTTTACTTACATATTCTAGTAATAGGACTACGTGCTGTTGTAGCTATCCGTGATAAACATGGACTTATTTGTAACGAAACTCATGGATGTTTTCTCAAGTTTCATGGTTGATGACATGGCCAGAATCCTAATGGTGGGACTGGATGGCGCAGGTAAGATTATGTTATACAAAATTTCGTTAGCGCATCGTCCTGCGTTTTGGGTCAAATGTTTATTTAGAATTTACAGGTGCATTTTCACACCAGAATGCTTGAAAATAAAATTGTTAAAATTGGCTTCTTTTTTAGACTTAAATTATGTGTCTATATGTAATGAAACGAAATAAATCTTAACATATGATGATTTTATTCCATATAAATTAATATAATTTTTTAAGTCGCGAAATTGAAATAGAGGCACGAGCCTCTATTTCAATTTCGCAACTTAAAAATTTATATTAATTTATATGGAATGAAATCATCATATGGTAAGATTTATTTCGTTTTATTGCAAATAGGCTCACAGTATACGCCTCTAAAAGTATATAATTTAAACAATTTTATTTTCAGTAATTTTACTGTGAATACGCACCTTTAATGTTTTACAACACAATTCTGCATTCCAGATCGGGATTATCCAAGTGCAGATTTGGGATTTCATTGAGATTTTATTGTGGGGCTCGTCAAATACGGGGAAGCTCTGGAAGGGTGACAGATTCCAATGGCGGCTGGTGTGTGTGGTAGGTGGGTGGTAGTGTGTGTCGGGCTAGGGTAGTTGGGGTAGACGTGCGTGTGGGGTGGGGTGGTTGGGGTGGTGTGGGGGGGGGGGGGGGGTGGTTGGGGTGTGTGCTGGGGTAGAAGCCGAAACTTCTCCGCCATAAAAATGAGATACTTTGAGAAGTGTACAGCATTAAAAATATAATTTGTGTAAAGTTAAATTCATTAAGATAAATTAATCGGCCAGGTGCTTCTTACTTTCAGGGAAAACGACGATTCTTTACCAGGTAAAACTGAATGAAAATGTATCCACAATTCCAACGATCGGTTTCAACGTCGAGACTGTCACACCTTGTAAAGGCATCAGTTTTACAGTGTGGGATATTGGAGGACAGGCCAAGATTAGACCACTGTGGAAATCATACTGCCAGAATGCTCGTGGTATGACCATAACTGATTATGCATATGCTTGAGTATGTACACACAATCGCACATACGTATCGGTATCTACATATTCCGGCGAACGTCGCACACGCAAGCACGCGCGCACGCACGCACGCACGCACGCACGCACGCACGCACGCACGCATGTGTATATAATCTTTGCACATCCTTATCATCATTGACCATGTCTTTCATCATCTTGCTGACCAATCAAGCCTACTGACCTTTGTCGTAGTTATTATTTCGCTCCTTTCTTATTACACGCACACACACACGCACGCACGCACGCACGCACGTACGCACGCACGCACGCACGCACGCACGCACGCACGCACGCACGCACGCACGCACGCACGCACGCACGCACGCACGCACGCACGCACGCACGCACGCACGCACGCACGCTTGTATCTTTGAATACTTGTTAATTAGAAAACCCCGCCAAAGTAGGAAGCACTGCGAAAATATATTATAGTTACTGGCCTGCAGTGCATATCTGGGCGATTTTACATAACCCTAACGTCAGGTAAATGTTAGCTCCCCTGGTGCGTATCTTAAATGATCCATCCCCGACACACTGGTGATGGAAAGGATTCAGCTCTCCATCTAACTCTACAAGTGACTGGGTGTGGTCTTAGAACCAACCACGCCCTCACGGGCAGGTCGCTATAGTTGGATAGCTGCATCTTTGTCCCCACCCTAAACTTGTATGTGCTTTTCAATGAGTATGTATTGTGAATTGTCCTTGTGCTTTTATATGTGGTCATGACGCGACGATGACAGGATCGCTATATGATTCTGGAGCTTTCACCTCATGATATTTGCACACGTGGTCTACCGAGGGGAATGTTCCGTAGGGTGACCTCACGGTCACCAAACATTCTCACCCTTCAGACTTATATGTTTAAAATGGTTGGCTTACATTGCCATTTGCGGCTAAACCTAGATCTTGACACAAAAACTAAATGATAGGGTAGGTATTAGCAGAAGGACCGCATAAATAAAGCGGCAGCTACTAACACAGAATCTCGGACCTTACATAGGACAACTGTGTTGAATTCTGCGGAAATCATCCACCCCATCTTCACGTAAAACACTGTGCATCACATAAAACATATAGTTTCACTAGATTGACTCTTTTACATAATATGGTTTTAACAAGTGAGTGGCCCTTTTTGCCATCTCTCTTCCTCCGCTTCAGCGTTGCAGGCATTTCCCTGTGATGGAGGCCCGCGCAAGGCACTTTCCTCTCGCTACAAAATAATGTTTGTATAGGTTAATTTGGTTTATATTAAACTTGCTACGTAGCCGCGCTAGGACCCTCCTTTGCGGGGATGCCTCGTGGATCTTATTCTGTGACATACCGCGAGGACCACGATAATGAGTCGTCAACTTGACGCCATGTACTAGACTTCTCCCAGGTAGCAGCAAACGAGTACGCTTGTTTGACTGCTACATATATTAATTGTTGTATGTATTTAATTACGTCCCGGCCCTAAAATGTAGCTGCGGGACCCTCACACTGGTGACGCCAACAACGAGGATGAGACCGTGAGGTTCAACGTTCGCGGCGATGGTCGCACGGCCCCACTGGGACATAAATGTTCCACTGGCTCTAGAAGTCGGTTTTTATACAATCCGGCAGCATGCAACACCGGATCTGCAACCCCGAGATCTGCAGCTAACCAGCAACCCCGTCTCGACGCACCGCGCACTGGCGGTGCTGTGGAGCAGGAGCATCTGGCAGGGGGAGGGGGGGGGGGGCGAGGATGGTTGGGGCGTACTTAACACCACTGTGTTGAAAAGAGGTGTTGAATGGCGAATGAGAGCGTTATTAACTGGATAGACATATATGGATTAACGGACGGCTAGATGCGTCGTTATATTAAGTGTAGCATGGATAGAAAGGTTGCTGACCGTGAGTGAACGCTTAGAAGGATCTGTCACACATGCATGCCCGAAAGCACGCACGCACACATGTACATGTCAGCGCTCGCACGCACGCACGCACGCACGCACGCACGCACGTACGCACGCACGCACGCACGCACGCACGCACGCACGCACGCACGCACGCACGCACGCACATATATATATATACCTATATATAATCTTTCGCCCCTTTCTTGTCACACATTTCTATCTTTGTGATATTTTAATCTGTTCCAATATACTGCTAGTACATGAATGCTTTCGTAATGCCTGATAACGCAGGTTACTAGGCCGCTAGGCATACAGGGCCAAAACGTCCCGCTCTTGGCCCAGTATCGCCCCAGTAACCTGCATTATCAAGGTACTCTCCGCATTAATTTCCATATCTTATCATGGCAACTGTACAACCGCCAAGTTGGGTCTTTATGCTGCCCAATATTGCACACGGTTAAAGGTAAGCGACTAGCTTATCGTGCTCTCGTAACCCTTTACTCCTCATATCGGCGGAAAACGGCGTCAGCAGTGGTCTTGAGAAAAGTCCATTTGCAGACCAAGAGAAGACTATTTTTTGAAAATTTACCACTGGAATGACTGGCCCGATAACCTGGCCAATCATTCCAGTGGTAAATTTTCAAAAAGTCGTCATCTGTTCGTTTCCAAATGAACATTTTAAAGGAAAAAATTAAATCTTTTTGGACTAAATTTGAGGGTTGAAGAGTTAATACAGGCGAGTTCCTCCTCTTACTCTTCACTCTAACCATGATACAGTAATGGGCAAACCTGCTAGATGCTTAGGTGAATATGATGTGTGCTTTTAGTTTCCCCTATTTCCATTAAGATTGCCAGACATGAATATTAGGGTCAGTCAGATGTTTTGCCGGAGTTGTTTATCAGTTGCATGTCTACGGGACCTGTTCTGTTGCTTCCTCTGCTTGACCACGCCTACAGATCCGTGTGTTTGTACTATTAGTTCTTTGAGAGTGTGAGGGTGTGGATTTACCATCTTGTCACATGTCCGTAATTAAAAAATTATTATTATTATTATTGGGTGAAGCCAGCCAGAGCTGGCAACCTATTGTTATTGTGGGTTTTTTTTATTATTTTTATTTTTATTATTCTGCCGCTTTCTTTGTTCGCGAATAGCGTAAAGACAAAAATGTCGGTGAAATTCAGGCTGGGGATGGCAAGAGTGCCTTATTGGGGCAAACGTTTTACGTGTGAATAGATATGATTTTCTATATAGGTTGGCGGCCATGTTGGATTTCCGGACAATTTTCTCGCGTTTTAAAAAATCTTCTTCTCCAGAATCACTGAATAGAATGAGCTGAAATATGGTCAGAAGCAGCGGAGAGTAGCTCCCTATAAAGTTTGTTCAAGAAAAGTTAATAGCTCGAAAAACATGGATTTCCGTATTGACCAATCAGCATCAAGCTTTCTGGCGGCCATGTTGAATTTTTTATTTAATGGATTTTGATGCCCAAATTGGGGCCTATATAGGTTTTTGGGGTCGAGAAATCCAAATCTGGCATTTTCGAATTTGTTCGATCGACGGTTTGGATGGCATCTTGGATTCGTTTCCCGCCAAATTCCCCCATAATAAAGCAATTGGAAATTTAAAATGCCTTCCCCTCGGAAACCACTGGGTGGATTTCAATTATATTTTGCAGGAAGCATCGTTCGGTAATAGAGATCTGATTTTGTTCAAATAACGCTGGTCGGCCTATTAGGCCGGCGGCCATTTTGGATTTTGTATTATTTCGGGAAATGTTTTAAAAAATCTTCTCCGAAACCACTTGGCGGATTGATTCAAAACCACATTCAATGATGGGTAGACTGGGCGAATAAAGAAGATTCCTACTGTAACCTTCTCACATAATTCAATAAAATTGGCAGCATTAACCAAGCTTGATCAAATCTAAGAGGCTATTTAGGCTCTAAGCCACCTATAAGCTGGCTCAGATAAGGTTCCCATCTTAGCGACCAGGATGCTAGCTGCTTCCCCCCCCCCCCCCCAATCCCACCCCCACCCCGATGCATCGCCGCTTGCGTCTATATTTATTATTATTATTATTATTATTATTATTATTATTATTATTATTATTATTATTATTATTATTATTATAGGGATTATATATGTAGTGGACAGCTCTGACCGGGAACGCTTACACGAGTCTCGAGATGAATTGTTTGGCGTCTTGAACAATGATGACATGAAGGGTGTTCCTGTTATAGTCCTGGCTAACAAGCAGGATTTACCTGGTAAGCGAGCTAATTACGTGTATATCCATTCAAGCGCGGATATTTGGTTTTCATTATAGCAAATAGCCATCTTCCAAATAAATTAAGACTCTGAATAATAATTGGTTTTCGTATGTGGATGTGAGCTAAAAGCTGTTTGGCTATACATACTGCCTCCCAAGTTTAGATTCCATCGAAAGTTTCTTTTAAAATTTTCTTATTCCGCATATAAAAGTGTGTGTTTTGGCGCTCTATCTTTCAGCCTCCATGAGCGTGTCCGATATCGCTGCCGAGTTACAGCTGGCAAAACTCAGAGACCACAAATGGCATGTCCAAGGAACATGTGCGATCGCTGGTGACGGGATTTGTGAGGGAATGCAAGAACTTGCACATATGGTTAAAGACTTCAAACGAGCAATGCCATAGTTTCTCCGAGGTCTAAAATCCAGGTTGGCCTGGTATAGGCCTAATGTGATTCTACATGCGTGAAACGTCTGTCTGTCAAGAATGCGCGCCATTACATCCACTCAATGTTTTCATGATTAAGCACAGAGCACCGACGTAGGCTACACACATTCGTATCTGATGACTGATGTGATGGAAAACGTTTGGTTTGCCGTCCCGATTGATCACGTCTTAAGCTATAAATCCCGGGTTGAGTACATATTCGAGTCATATCTTTGACATTCTGTGGTATAAGGATATACCACTAAACGAATGCTATCACTGAGAAGAACGCGAAACTGGCTATCTGATTTCAGAAAACAACAATTATTGCAATTCTCTAAGACTAGAATGCGTACTCCTTTATTAACCATAGATATGCCTAAGCACGAATCTCTAATTACAACCTGAGTTACCGGACACCGTGCACACGTGATGAAAATCATTCACTTGTCATGTTACTTTAATGTACTACTACTACTACTATTATTATTATTATTATTATTATTATTATTATTATTATTATTATTATTATTATTATTATTATTAAACAGATTGTCTTGAAATAATAAACAGAGATAGAAAGAGATAGCAAGGTCTAAATGGCGGATAAGATGTATGCGGAGCAGGATCATTCGAGGAGGAGTTATTTCCCCTGTATAAGGTGCAAAGAATATTTTGGTAGACATTACCGGGGATATAAGCAAACGGATACTAAAATCTTAGTATTTGGAAGCATACATGTAGGTTGCGAAGAATCTGGAGCATTCGTCATATTGACCAGAAACGGAGTACCCTGCTTTTGGTGTCATGTTTTATCATCATTTGTTGATTAGTTATTTGTCTAAAGACTATTAAAAACCCATAAATATATGTAATCACCATTATGTAATTTACAGAAATATGTTAGGAAGATATAGGATTGATTTTAATAGGATGAAAGATTAAGATAGAAGTAAGGAATACTCAAAGTTTGTATGTAAGCAAATAAGTAAAGCTCTTATAAGAAAACTAATAATTCGAGTTGGTGTGAGTCCGTTATATGTTATTCCAACAATGAGGTTTTTTGTGCAGAGGTAGAAGAGGCCACGGTAATTATATTTGGTTAATAAGTAGTTATATACAAAATGAATAATAATAATAATAATAATAATAATAAGAAAAAATAATAATAATAATAATAATAATAGTACGAATCGGCTGTAGGGAGACTGGTATAAGAGTTTCAGATTCTAAGCTCGGAGAACTCTAGAACTATTAGTGTCATACAAGAATCTATGCTTAGCTATTAATCGTTGGTGCGTGCGTGCGTGCGTGCGTGCGTGCGTGTGTGCGTGCGTGCGTGCGTGCGTGCGTGCGTGTGTGTCATATTTTGATTTTTCGCTAAGATTCGGTCACGGCCTGGCTCAATGAGCAAATTCCTGGGCAAACTCTAGTCTGTCTGTATTGTGTATATGCTTCTACGGTACGATCACATGATTTTGGAAGGTGTAAGCAAATCGGTATGACGATAGCAAAATCAGGAAAATTTTAACATGTTAAGATTTTGTTGCGGAGAAGTCAGCTTTTATGATATCTGAATAAAATCGTATCAAAGCAATATGCCTACAACGTGACTGCTGTGCATGATGTATGGTATCACGCAAACTGTGCGCATAGGGAACAGCAGTGTAACCGGGTTCTGTCCTACATGTGGCTTACCAAAATGTGCATCTTTATTCTTCAGCTAACCATATAATACCAATAGTACAAACAGTTTTGGGACGCTTCAGCATCAATCATATCTGCCATGCAACAACAAACAGAATGATATAGCATGCTCACCCAGAGTAACTAACGTACACCTGCCGCTAGCCGGATCCTCACATAAATCAAGTCCAAGTCAATCAAATCATGTGAACCGACAAGGTAATACATTACCAAGACGTATACAACATGAATCATACCAACAATCAATAGGCGGCAAGGGCAGCAGCAACATATCTCAGCCTGTTATCCAAACAAAACATATCGACAGGCTCAGAATGTCGATCAAAAACTTCCAAAGTATAACAAACAAACAGAAAGAACACATGACCCAGATATCATTATGAGAAATGTAAGCCATATAGCCAGCGCCTTCCTGGATGCAAAACATTACCCAGAAAGAACACCATCATAATATAGATACACACCCTTCAGAAGAGTATGTACATGACATAGACACGGTGTGACCCTCCTCACCAAACCAGGTCTCATATGTACACGAGGTCAAGAGCTTGAAACAGATTGTGAACTCATTTGGGCAGAACCTTCATTAGCTGAAGACAAGACTGCACTAATAGGATAGTTTTACAGAAGTCCAGACTCAGACATTGAAGGTCTTTGTGAATTGAGTTTGTCCATTGCTAACGTCATGAAAGCACATCAATCAGAAATAATATACCCGGGCGGCGACTTCCAGCAGTGATTCAGAAACTGGCAGAACTACGCCTCAGTACCATATGACCCCAAACGACAATGCTCTCAGCTACTCCGTGACACATTAAATGAAGCCTCGCCTGAACATGTGGGCAGACTTCCAACACGGAGCAACACCACCCTAGACCTCCCGATCATCCCACATCCAAATCTGGTCGACAAAACGCAAACTGCAACATCGAAAATCGCAAGAGCAGTACGTCAACCGTGCTTCATCAACACACACACGCACGCACGCACGCACGCACGCACGCACGCACGCACGCACGCACGCACGCACGCACGCACGCAGTTGAAGACCACTGGCCCTTCTTCAAAGAGTCTATCAATGGCAAAACATCCCACAGAAGTGCTAGGAAATCACTATGATATACCGTGGATGACATATAGCATCAACACAGAAAAGACGGAAACACAGAGCATACATTACAACCAAAAGGGATGGAAGTAAAAAGGATAGAGATAAATTTCAACATCTATGAAGTAGGCCTACATCATGCTCTTCATAAATCGTATCAAAGCTTCATCGGCAACATGCTAAATCCAGATGATGATAAAAGCAGTAAGAAATAGGAGATATATAAAGTGCCAAACGACAGGACATCATGGGTATCAGCACCATCAGGCACCATAGTCAAATCATCACCGATTGAAAGAAGAAAGCAGATGATTTGAATGACCAGTTTACCTCTTTTATTCACCAGAACAGGACCAAACAATATCACATCCAAGCCACCACCACCATACGACGTCATCAGTAACATCCAGATAACGTCAAACGGAGTGGAGAAACCCATGCAGCACCTGAAGCCGCCAACATCAGCGAGTCCAGACCGGATTCCATCAAGAATGCTCAAATCAGCATAAAACAAAATAGCACCAATTCTTGTGTTACTTTTCGAACACACACACATAAGGAATCAACTATGCCTTCAGACTGGAAGCAGGCGAACACAATACCGCTTGTCAAAAAGGTGACAGAACAATGGCATCAAACTATAGACCTGTCTCACTAACACGGTTGACATGCAAACTACTTGTACACATTATTACGTGCTAAATGATGCAGCACCTAGACAGAAACAACATCCTGCATACAAAGCAACATGGCTTCTATTCGAAACAATCAGGTGAGTCACAACTCATTCTGACAACACATGCCCTCTCACAATTCTTGAGCGAACGTAAACAGACACGTGTAGCCACCCTAGCCTTTGCAAACGCATTTGACAAAGTACCACACCAACGACCACTGCTAAAACTTCATCATTGTGGAATCCAAGGAGAAATATATGGCTGAATAGAGGCTTTTCTCACCAATAGACAGTAGAGAGTCGTACTCGACGGGATGCCATACAATCCATCACATGTTTTGTCGGGAGTTCCACATGGAGAAGTATTAGGGCCCTTCTTGTTCCTAGTTTTCATAAATGGCATCGCTGATTAAATCCATTCAACACTCCGACTCTTTGAGGACGAGTGTCTTCTCTACCATACAGTAGACTCAGAAGAAGACCAAAATCCTCTACAGAATGACATTGGTACTCTCATAGCATTACAAAAACCTGGAAAATGGAATTTAATGTTTTAAAATGCATTCATTCTAAAAACTACACAACAGAAAGCGTCTCGCATGAGCATCACATACATAGTGAATGTCCAGATTCTAGCCGAGATATTACCAAACACATATCTTGGAGTAGAGCTGAGTTGTAATCTTAAATGGAACAAGCACATTTCAAACATCACAGGCAAAGTTCGCCAGATACTTGGTTTTCTATGTCAAAATCTGCACAATTGATGGTATCCTCAAATCATCAAAGACCGAGCATACCAGACTCTCGTCAGACCTTAAGTCGAATACAATTCTATAGTCTGGGACCCGCCTACAAAAGAACCAAAAAAAATCCAAATCGAGGACGCACAGAGAAAGGCTGCAAGGCTCGTCCTAGTGTATCCTATTTACCCGTATCCACAACACCGTGTCTCTAACATGATAAAAGAACTTGCTTGGGAATCACTAGAACAGAGGAGAAGAAAAGCCAACATGTCTCTGATGTATAAACTGTTAAATGGTCATGCAGCTCTATCACCTGAGTAACGTCCAGTGAGAGCATACATCAATACTACCAGACAAAGACAATCACAGAAGCCACAGACAGTCCAAACATCCACGAGTCAATAGCAACATTCAGTCCTACATGGCAGCCATTTTTTCAAGCGCACCTAGACATGATGGTCGACAATAATTTTGTCTAGTAAACATACAGATACAGTAATGAAATCGTGTATGTACATGACTTACGACAGTTACTGTCATTCCAACCGACTCGTGTTGAGCTTTGCGCACGTCTATTAATTGCCGGAAGTTGATGTATATGCATTTCAGTAGTCACGTGTAAATTCTTTTCATTATTAGTAAATATCTGAACGAAGTAAGCAACAAGGGTAGCGAGTATTAGTTAATGACTGGAAATCTGGAAGAAATAAAAGAACACATACGTTAATATATACAAGTAACGACTATCAAGAATAATAAATAAGACGGGGTAGACTTAGGGATAATCAGGAATCGAAAATAACTGTACAACACTAAGCTGTGAATCACATGCTTGTTGCCTCTCCCATCATCACCGGTTGGCCGATGCTTATCTTCGATCATCAACTGACAATGTTACACACACATTGTGCTAATCAATGAGACACAATTCATGGCAGGAAACCGGAATAAAGAAATCAAACAAGCACAAGGATATTAGGGTACATGAAGAAGTAACGGAAAATGTCCAGATATTACAATCCAATATTGAATTCATTATTAATTAAAGATAAATAAATCGGACATAAAGAACATATGTACATGAATGAAAAAGATCAATATAATTGGATATAAGAAAAGAAAGAAAATACAGCAAAATCACATAATTCTGGACAATCTGAGCTTATAAACTGGACGTACACAGTGCGGGATTAAGCATGTGTGCTGGCCCATAGCATCCCTCACAGAAGGGGCCCCATGGGGCGGTACCGTGGTGATGTGAGGTTGTTAAGAAACTTCCAGTAGTTCCAGCCCCCAGGTATTGAGCTACTAATTAGATTCCCCGAAAAGTTGAAATTATAGCCCAGGTAAACTTCTGTTGGGCCACTTTTCTAGAGGCGGGGTGTGGGCTGACACGACTCAGACCCCTGTAGTAGATGTTCAAATGGACATTTGTCACTGAAAATTATAATAATAGGCACCTTAGAGAGAAGCTGTATAAATTGGTATGACAGTGTGGGTGTGGTTGGAATCATGCACGTATTTAAATGGCTTTATTGAAATGTTGTTAAAGAAAAGGGGACTCATCATAATGATTTTAAAAGTACCATACAGAGCAGTTTTTCTCCCAGACCTCGGAGGAGTGCAGTCATTCTTTACCCATCTTTCTTTATTATGTGATGGTTTTCTTGCAACTAAATCCCCTTTCTTTTCCCGTCCTGCTAATTTTGGGCCCCTGTGACCATGCAGCCATGATAATTGGATAAAACTCTGGTTTATTATAGAAAATTCGTTTTGCCGCATTGCCAATTTCACCGCATACCTATTACCATTGAATGGTGAATTAAATAAAATGACTTTTTATAGCTTTGGAAATATATTTTTTGTGGTAGTTACAGTATATGGTTGATAATTTTAACAATCAAATTGAAATATGTTCTTAAACTAAATTTTCTCTTAATGGACCATTCCATTTTTAGCTATGCCCCGCCCATCACTAGCTAAGCTCCACCCACACCAAGTCGTGTTGGGATTGATCGATCCCCGAATGCCCTAGCTATCAATTTCCTGAAAACTATACAGGGAAGCTGTTGAATAGTTTGTAACTAATTTGACTGGGTGCTGTTGCTGGCTATGGCAGCAACAGCGCCCAGTCCAATTAGTTTCAAAACATTCAACAGAATATTTATTAAATAGTAAAAGCAAACAATTTGTACGACGACGCATAGACCGTCTTCAAATATGCGTTCGTGACGTACACATCGACGTCATTCATGGGTGGGTACTCTGGAAAGGTGAATTGGTGCGTGCCTCCCCCACCCCACCCCCAAATGTGTGGGGGCCCGTAGCATCTGCTACATTTGCTACTATGCTAATCCGGCATTGGAGGTACACTCAAGTACATAGCCACGCAATAAGACAAAGTTACTAAATCGCATAGCCAATAAGCTGGAGGCACTAAAGCACTATCATATGCATGATGTTCAGTGTAGAGAAGTACATTACTATCCATGACCAACAAACATATACGAAGTTGTCTTGTAGGCCTATCCTGTAAATCCAGCTGGAAGAAAACGCAATTGAATGTGCATAACTTTCTGTAAAACTTTCTGATTTGCACAGTTTAAATCGAATGGCAATAAAATAAGTTGCAAAAAGACAGTCACGTAATAAAGTGACCCAGAAATTCGCGACCACATATAGGCCAATTAAAGCAACAAATTCGAGGCGGGACAGGGGATACATGTGAAAGAGAGATATGTTCGTGGAGAGGACATGGTTTTGCTAGCATAGCCAAAATAAAGAGAATTGCATTTTTATGAAGTTTATCATGTTTGTTTATTGGAAACTATTAAGTGATTTATAAATGGATTCTCTGAGGATATCACCGTGTTGGTGTGTGTGGCAATTAGGCCTGTATAGATATCGACATATCAGAATATGAGAATATTTGAGCAAAGTGCACTAATTTTTGTAGATCTATGGGATCGGAATTAATTTATTGAAAGAATGGCCATTAAAAGGAGTTTACCATCGTCTAAGTAGACATCTGTCTTAACGCGCATCCCAAAAAGAACGAGAGCAATCAAAGATTGCATACCATTGCCTTCCCGCTTTTGTCACGTTGTAAATAGTATTTGGATATTCTCCCAGTTTTTTTATTTTCGGGATTTTTTGGATTATGAGCAAGGTTATGTAATACTAGTGTATGGTCACATCCTTTCTCGTGTTACAATTTGAGCCAAATCGAAGTTTCTTTGATATCCATCGATCCAGGATTTCATCAGATCTGCATTTGATTTCTATCCAGATCATTGCCAAAGTCTGGAAATCTTAATTCACCGAAAGAACATCAGTTGCGTTAAGGTTTGACTCAAATCAGATCAGTAGTCCTTTTAGATACACCTCTCGGAGCATGCACGCATGCATGTGTCTAGTCCGCGTAACTGCCGATACGCTGACGAGCCCGTTCAACATTACTTGTTGCACTGCCCGCTCTACACAAACCAACGAGTTTTCTTTTAAAAATCTCATCTCAATTCCCCCTTTCCGGAGTATCCGTCCATCATCTGACCTCGTATGACGTCATAATCAGCCCAGCGCGTGTATTATGACATCACAATCATTACGTCACAAAGGGTTCCATAAAGACCGTCACCAAATCTCAAATACTCCGACACGTTGTATGAATTGTATGTCTTTGTAATTGTTTGCCATTTAATAAACATGCTGTTGAATATTTTGAAACTAATTTGACTGGGCGCTGTTGCTGCCTTAGGCAACAACAACACCCAGTCAAATTAGTTTCAAAATATTCAACAGCTCTCCTGTGTAGTTTTTTGGAAATTGATGGTCAGGGTGTTCAGAGATCAATCGATCCCAACACGAGCGAGGTGTGGGTGGAGCTTAGCTAGAGATGGGCGGGGCATAGCTAAAACCGGAAAAGTCCATTCATATCTGTTCCATACCTCTAACCATCCAACATTGCTTGTTTCGTACCACCAATCCAAGCGAAGAAACAAGCATTAAGGTATCAGAGCTCCTCTGCCAATACATTGACTCAACAAGTTGCTTTAAATGACCACTCAGCTTTAATTTGAGGTAGTCTAATTATCAAGCACCACGGTACGTTGCCAACACCTGGACTGCTGTTCCCAACTCGTCCATGCATTATCTTATCCATCCGTTTCTCGTTAGTACATTAGCCGGCAAGAGTGTTAAAGGGCTAATTACCATGGTGACTAAAACGGCTTCCGCTATGGTTTGGGGAGAAGTTCAATATCGTCCATTTGCATACCGGAAGGGGACTATTCCTTGAGGATTTACCACTGGATTTACTGGCTCGCAAACCGAGTCGGTCACTCCAGCTGTACACACTTTTACTAATGGTATTCTCTTAGTCTCCTGGTGGGCGTTTTGGTGAGAGGACTGAGATGTCCATGACCAAATTTGACCGTTAAATGGCTAATAGTAAGGACACTTTCTGTTGATTCCTAGTCTAGTGACATGCGTTTGTCAACAGCGATCATATTTATGCAACGGTTAATGTAAGAGCACCATATCGGATGGCCATTGTGCCGTCTGATTTAAAATGGCATCCGCCTTTGATTAATACGAAAACATATGTTCTTATCACCATGACAACTTACACCTTTCATCTTTATATATATTTTGGAGTTGGATGTGTTGAACGCATTGGTATAAATATACCAATGCGTTCAACACATCCAACTCCAAAATCCACCACCAGTCACGGTACAATCTCACGTACTTTGGTATGCACTATGCCGCTTTAAGTAGCCTACTATGTGTCTTAATATGTCCAAATACAACCATTTATATATAATTTCTATATCCAATATATATATATATATATATATATATATATATATATATATATATATATATATATATATATATATATATATATATATATATATATATATATATATATATATATATATATATATTGGATATAGAAATTATATATAAATGGTTGGATGTCTTGGACGCATTCGTAGTTTAGGCGAAGTTGTGTCTTTGATGGTCTCTGCATCATGCCCGAACTATTGATTAGGAATAAGATTATAGCAGAAAAACAGCCGCAATGTTGAGATTTGTAGTAGCTACTACCTCTCCCATAACGGCGACTTATCTAGTATTAGTTATGCTTTATATAAGAATATGTGAAGAATTATCATGGTACTTATATTGCAACGATAATCTAGATCGGGGTGTTCTGATAGGTATTCGGGAATAACACTATCGAAATTTAAATTTAAAAATAGTTTGTTCGATAATACCTAGATCAGCATGTTCGTGGAATAGAATCTGATCGGCATATCTTGACTCCGAAAATATCGTAGAAAGGCGTGTTTAATTCAAGATTATAGTGAAATAAAAACAGACTCTAGAATGTTGACCAATAACCTACCAGAACAGATGGACAAATGGATGAATCCACTCATTTCTAGCTAAGCTCTTTCCACGCTTTTCCCGTGTTGGGATCGATCGAACCCTGAATTCCCAAAATCATAATCTCAAGGTAACTATACAGTTAAGCTTCTGAATATTTTGAAACTAATTTGACTTGGTGGTGTTGCTGTCTATGGCAGCAACAGTGCCAAGTCAAATTAGCTTCAAAACATTCAACTTAATATTCACTAAATAAGAAGGGTATACAGTTCGTACACCTGACGGACTATTAATCTTTCACGACGGGCTTAGATACGCTACCCTCTTATTTCCGCGGGTCATGCCCGGGAAAGTTGTGAAAACTAGATGCTCCCAGAGCATATATCCTACATTTCTCGAGGTAAATATGAACCTTCAATAATTGTCTATGAATGTATTCTGTTTTTGCGTGTTTCTCATGAAAATAATATATGGTTGATCTCATTGATCATGAGTTGGACACACATTTCCTTCTCAATAATTCCAAGCGGTGATAACGAGTAATGGGAGTTCCAAGCCGGAAGAGCAACCTCCAGCTGCCACTCAGTAATGAATCTTTCATTGAAATCGCCCCAAATTCGGACGGGTGCGTCCATTTTGATGGCTTGATGATGACGTTAAAGATGATGACGTATTTAAAGCACACATTCTGATTGGTTGCGCCTTCATCCAAAATCTGACAAGACGGATCGTGAAAAATGACATTTAGATACGTTATTCATGACATATTTTGATTGTGGCTTCATCCTACACATGATGTAATTTATTATGACGTTATATACTTGATTGACAGATTGGATTAATCCACTGAAGATTCAATGCATTTTAATGAAGTGCGCACAGTACGGAAGCCCTGAAGTAGTACAGACAACTGCACCCAAGTCTTTGCATCTGTGGATGCAGCTGTTTCGCTCGGCGTTCTGCCATTACTCGAAAAATCGCGTCCCCACTATTTCACTTTGCTAGTTACGAGGTCGAGGTACCCTTCTGCAACTTGATGATTTTTACCGGCAAATGTTCCTTCCTTTAGCACGGGTCTTAAGTAGTTGGCTCTGATTAGTCAGTCTGTGTATGTGTGCATCTGTGCTGAGAGGGCAGGGTACCTTTGTCCGTCTGGTTGGGATGCGGTCTATTCTCTCTGATTAGAATAACCGAATGCCAACTGCAGATTCCGATGCAGAATTTGTTTTTGTCCATTACCTCTATGATATGGATAGATGCATTATGCTGATAAAAATCGATCATCCCATGCCATATCCCTCAAATGCGATCATCTTGGAAAGAACATGAACAGCAGCTCTGGATCTTTGTTCAAAATATGTCTTATTTCTGGTGTGCCTTGGTAGATTTAGCTGATACCAAATCATAGTTTTTCTATAGCTGCTCTTTCAGAAACAAAATGTGCAGCTGGACATGATGCTTATAACTTAGGTTGTGCAGTGCCCAGTCCAAACGCAGTCAGTACGATAGGGTAGGTGCCTTCTAAATACCTGGAGAAAAGGTGATGCCATAGTTGATTCAAGTCATGTGCTGTCATATGCTTTGACCAGTGGATCAAATCAAAAGACGCCTTCCAATTCCTCTTCTCTGCTTCGATTCTGCAAAACATGTCACCTACTCCTGGCCAAGAGACAGACTCTCCAGCAAATTTAATGTTAGTTACTGAGCTACATATGGATGCAATCAAATCTTAGGCAATATTCTCGGACGATTTCTAATTCACCTTTCCAGAGTACCCACCCTGGCCACCCATCATATGACGTTATATTGAACTGCGTGATGTGTACGATGACATCATAATGAATGACGTCATGAATGACGTCGATAAGTACGTCACGAACGCATGTTTGAAGACGGTCTATGCGTTGTTGTACAACTTGTTTGCTTTGACTATTTAATAAATATTCTGTTGAATATTTTGAAACTAATTTGACTGGACGCTGTTGCTGCCATAGGCAGCAATAGCACCCAGTCAAATTAGTTATAAAATATTCAACAGCTTCCCTGTATAGTTTTCAGGAAATTTATAGCTACGGCATTTGGGGGATCGATTAATCTCAACACGGCGAGGTGTGGGTGGAGCGTAGCTAGTGATGGGCGGGGCATAGCTAAAAATGGAAATGTCCATTAAGCCGGCCTTGTAACGCGGATTTTGATAATGAATACACTTGCGTTCTCAGTTGATGCTGAACCTTTAGCTTGATCGGGTAGGTAGCCATCTCTGACCACTGTGGCATTCAGATTATACGGAATATTTGTCCATGGTCTGCTGTGAGCCAAAATAACAAACTCATGACAATACAGATCAGATAATGAGGCAACTTTGGCGAGATTATCCATTTTAAACTAAAAATTATATTCTGTAGGCTGAGCAATTCCCTTCATATTTGTTTAACCCCTGCTGGTATAAGTAACGGCACAAAGCTTGTTGCTATGCTGCTGATATACGCTTCTAAACGGTGTCCACACCCATACATATACGTGTTGTTCAATTGGCTTGTAATAATCAACATAACTTAATACGTGAAATGTTTGTCCTCAATGGATGAACCCACTATTAGCTGTGCCCCGCCCATTTCTAGCTAAGCTCTGCACACGCTTTACTGTGTTGGGACCGATGGAACCCTGAATTCCCAGAATCCCAATAGCAAAGTAACTATACAGGTAAGCTGTGGAATATTTTGAAACTAATTGGACTGCAACAGTGTCTAGTCAGACTAGTTTTACAATATTCAACAGAATGCTTATTAAATAGTAAAGATTTACAATTCGTGCAATGAGAGACTATTCAATGACCCTGACGGACTTACAACCGCCATTCATTACACACTTTGATTGTGACTTCAGCCTACATGTGACGTAATTGATTAGGACATTATATGCTTGATTGACAGATCGGATTCATCCCGTGATGCGTGTATCAATGATGCATACGTTCAGTTCTCTCAACAAACTGAAGACAAATATTCACCTCCAGAAATTGAGGAGCTCTGCCCTCTGCGATCTCGCTCAAAACTTTCCAGGGAGAACTAAATATAAGGTTGACGATTGTCGCGATACAATTTGCTTAATAACTTCAAAGATATCAGGGAAGCCTGCGGAGCCAGCGCTATATTTTCAGAAAATCACAATATGATGCCTAAAAATATTGACGTCATCTGTCGAAAAACTGTGTAAAATGTGTACTAGTAGGATGTCTACTTGCGCGCAGGCAAACGCCAGAAACATATGGAGTATAAATAAACGATCACAGGAATAGGTATAGATGGAAATGAATCGCTCCAACACGAAGGCACATGCGCATATGTATATAAGAACCTGGATATAACCCTTACGATAGGAATGAAATTCATTGCAAAAATGTGTGTAATGAATTTCATTCGTATCGTGAGGGGTATATCCTGATTGCAATCGAATTGCCTAGGACGCGTTTCTAGTTGACGACCCTATATAACTACACATATCTAGGGGTTTTGCACAGTAGCATCTTTTTTAGCGCTGTACAATGCAATGAATGCGGTGAAACATAAACGAAGGGCGTGTAAGCAAATATGAAATACATTGGATTCATGATGCATATCGAAACTAATAATAGAGGCCTATCATACTAAGGAACAAACGCATAACAAAATCTCCTAAAATTTAAAAAAACACGACCTTTTGGTATTTACTGTTTTAAGTAGATGGTCAACATAACCTCAATACATACGCCTACGGTGCACTCCCATACGCATAACCGATATATCAACACAATCATAAGTGTTTGCACAAGGGATCAGATGGTAGATGTTATTTACTGATAATATGTCGAGACAGAGAAATGGGAAAATAAGGGGATTTTTGGGGAGGCTATAGTCTAGTGGCCGCACAAAGATCATATTAACATAGACAGTGAATCCAAAACCTGTGCCTCGTCCGAATATACGCTGACATGGTACGGGCTAGTTTGTTCTTTACGCTGCTACTGTTGGTGTTGCCGCCGCCGCCGCCGCCGTCGATGTTGTTGTTGTTGTTTGTGGTGGTGGTTGGCGGTGGTGGTCGTGATGGTACTGTTGTTGTTGTTGTTGTTGTTGTTGTTGTTGTTGTTGTTGTTGTTGTGTAAGGTTTGCCATTGTTGGCGCCGTTATCTTCATCGTCGCTGCCTCTATGTTGCTACTCAGGATAACGCTATTGGTAACCGTCATTAGTTGGTGGCAGCTCCGGTGATAACCATGATGGTTCTAGTTGTAATTGTGTGCGCGTGCGTACGTGCGCGCGCGCGCGTGTTTGTGTGTGTGTGTTGGTGCGTGCGTGTTGATGGGTTATAATGAGTACAACCGCAACGAAGTTGCATGGACCCACGGCACATCAATGACTGGTTCTCGAAAGAACAAACAAGGAATAAATAAAATTAACAAGATTTAAGATGTTGCTGGCGTTGACTAATTGCCGCAGATCTGAAATCCATGCCCGGCGCTTGCCGTGGTTGTGTTTGGTAGCGTTGAGAGACATACTGGTCGATGTTGCTCGTCACATTTGACTGGATGAAGGCAGTGGTATAATGCCATTGGCAGTTATGGACATCGCACCCATAAGCTAGTGAAGAGCGGTTAGAGTACAAAATACTATTGATAGGAACCTTTTCACGAAATTACCTGTAAAATAATATGGTTTACCCCTATTGCATATTGATTAAATTCATATTCCTTGCACTGTATGCAACTGTTGATATTGCATACGGGTGTTAGTGCATTATATGACGCTGCTACATCTCAATGATGTATATGTTACTGCTGCTACACATCTCTGCCACTGGCATAGTGAGGTACTCACTCATAATTTAAGGTCAAAAGACTAAATAAAGGAATTTTGAAAAGTAAAATAAATATTCTATTTTGCCTCTATAAGGACATGGAATGGCTTCTTCGTACAATTAAAAAAACTTCTTGTAGAACTTGGAACGCCCCGTGGATGTTGTGAACAATGGGACATGGATGCTCATTCTAGTACCACTCCGGGTCACACGCGCTTAAAGAAGTTAGGGATCCGTTCATGCTGATTAATGATTCAATCTTTAACGCTCAAATTTTTTCCAGCAAATTTTAATTTTCTCATAGAAAATGTCCATTTGCTGACCAAGAGATTATTTTTGAAAATCTACCACTGGAATGACTGGCTCGGTTAGTCATCCCAGTGGTAACATTTCAAAAATAGTCTTCTCTTGGTGTGCACCTGGACATTTCTCAGGACTACTGCAGAACCCGCTTATGGAGCCTTGAGTGTTTAAGGGTTAAAATGGCAAACACATTAACAACTCTCAGTTAAATCATCTTAACAATCTTGTGCTCAGTACATATATAACACGGTTGATATTTGGGTTTCGGGAATTCCAAAACAAATCCAAGTCCAGTCCGGGGATCGAGTTAGGCTAATATCACTGAGATAAATTAAATCGATCACAGATAATGTAGCTATATTTATAAATTGGTTAGATAGGTATGTAGAGTTCATGCTTCTAAAGGTTACAAGATATAGGTGGTATATTAATTCCTCATTCTCGTAGATTGACTTTAATAATGCGTATTCTTTCTTGCAATTATTGTATTTCTAAGATGAGATTGTGCGCATATTGGTAGTGGAAAATTTCTGGGCGTTTGTTTACAATCCATGACAGTCATGAACGCATATTCTATATTTAGCGTCTGTCAATAGACACGTTAGAACACGTAAAAACTGTAAATACAAAATAATAGTCTTCAATAGGTGAGTCACGCGTAAAACGCTGGCTCAGGTAAAAAAAAAATTTCCAGCTATTGGCTTAATAATAAGCTTGGCCGGCCTTTGCACGGTGTCATAATTTGCCTGACTATCGTCTAGAGTAGATCACTATCTCCCTATCGTAACCTGCATACGTGAAACGTTCACGAGATATATAGATTTAAAATATTATCTCCCGTACCAGTTAAAACCGGATTTGATGATTTCACACGAAATGATGGCAGCAATGGTGCGTCACGTGACACAAAGCGACAGGTAAACACCAGACTCGGTTGTACATTATTGTGCGACAGACAGTGTGAAAACGTTAACAATCTATTGCTATATGTATATATGTATATTATAGGTCATGTGTGGCCCGTGACAACCGATGCTGATTCTTTAAGACACCTGGACTAATGACCACCTCTCTTAAAGAACCACCATTTGCCGACGGCGAAAGGCGCGTGCTATAACGTATAACCTATATTAAGAGTTCACGCGTTTACTGACCACTAACTACAGATTGTTTGAAAATAATTTGAATTCACAAAATATTGTAAACAATATTTCTTTACATGTAATTGTATTGATTTGTGAATCATTAAAATTACTGAATGAGATTTCGAGTTATTCTCATCTGTACTGACGTACATGCTGACTTGGGATTGGAAACGGGTAATTAATACATATTTAGTCGTATATAAGTATACTCTTGAGTCGCGTGTCGTGTGCGTAGACTGTATGTATGTGGTGCGGTGTGCGTGTTCGTGTGTGCGTGTGTACGAGCAGGCACGCACACAGCTGGCGTCGGGCTTCTAATTGCTAACAACAACAACAACAACAACAACAACAACAACAACAACAACGTTATCAGTGGCGACAACAACAACAACAACAACAACAACAACAACTACTACTACTACTACTACTACTACTACTACTGCTGCTACTGATACTACTACTACTACTACTACTACTACTACTACTACTACTACTACTACTACTACTACTACTACTACTACTACTACTACTACTACTACTACTGATACTACTACTACTACTACTACTACTACTACTACTACTACTACTACTACTACTACTACTACTACTACTTCTACTACTCCTACTACTACTACTACTACTACTACTACTACTACTACTACTACTACTACTACTACTACTACTGATACTACTACTACTACTACTACTACTACTACTACTACTACTACTACTACTTACTACTACTACTACTACTACTACTACTACTACTACTACTACTACTACTACTACTACTACTTCTACTACTCCTACTCCTACTCCTACTCCTACTACTACTACTACTACTACTACTACTACTACTACTACTGATACTACTACTACTACTACTACTACTACTACTACTACTACTACTACTACTACTACTACTACTACTACTACTACTACTTACTACTACTACTACTACTACTACTACTACTACTACTACTACTACTACTACTACTACTACTACTACTACTACTACTACTGATACTACTACTACTACTACTACTACTACTACTACTACTACTACTACTACTACTACTACTACTACTACTACTTACTACTACTACTACTACTACTACTACTACTACTACTACTACTACTACTACTACTACTACTACTACTTCTACTACTCCTACTCCTACTCCTACTCCTACTACTACTACTACTACTACTACTACTACTGATACTACTACTACTACTACTACTACTACTACTACTACTACTACTACTACTACTACTTACTACTACTACTACTACTACTACTACTACTACTACTACTACTACTCCTACTCCTACTCCTACTACTACTACTACTACTACTACTACTACTGATACTACTACTACTACTACTACTACTACTACTACTACTACTACTACTACTACTACTACTTACTACTACTACTACTACTACTACTACTACTACTACTACTGATACTACTACTACTACTACTACTACTACTACTACTACTACTACTACTTACTACTACTACTACTACTACTACTACTACTACTACTACTACTACTACTACTACTACTACTACTACTTCTACTACTCCTACTCCTACTCCTACTCCTACTACTACTACTACTACTACTACTACTACTACTACTACTACTACTACTTACTACTACTACTACTACTACTACTACTACTACTACTACTACTACTACTACTACTACTACTACTTCTACTACTCCTACTCCTACTCCTACTACTACTACTTACTACTACTACTACTACTACTACTACTACCACTACTACTACTACTACTACTTACTACTACTACTACTACTACTACTACTACTACTACTACTACTACTACTACTACTACTTACTACTACTACTACTACTACTACTACTACTACTACTACTACTACTACTACTACTACTACTACTACTTCTACTACTCCTACTCCTACTCCTACTACTACTACTTACTACTACTACTACTACTACTACTACTACCACTACTACTACTACTACTACTTACTACTACTACTACTACTACTACTACTACTACTACTACTACTACTACTACTACTACTTCTACTACTCCTACTCCTACTACTACTACTACTACTTACTACTACTACTACTACTACTACTACTACTACTACTACTACTACTACTACTACTTCTACTACTCCTACTCCTACTACTACTACTACTACTTACTACTACTACTACTACTACTACTACTACTACTACTACTACTACTACTACTACTTCTACTACTCCTACTCCTACTCCTACTACTACTACTTACTACTACTACTACTACTACTACTACTACCACTACTACTACTACTACTACTTACTACTACTACTACTACTACTACTACTACTACTACTACTACTACTACTACTACTACTACTTCTACTACTCCTACTCCTACTACTACTACTACTACTTACTACTACTACTACTACTACTACTACTACTACTACTTCTACTACTCCTACTCCTACTACTACTACTACTACTTACTACTACTACTACTACTACTACTACTACTACTACTACTACTACTACTACTACTTCTACTACTCCTACTCCTACTCCTACTACTACTACTTACTACTACTACTACTACTACTACTCCTACTCCTACTACTACTACTACTACTTACTACTACTCCTACTCCTACTCCTACTACTACTACTTACTACTACTACTACTACTACTACTCCTACTCCTACTACTACTACTACTACTTACTACTACTACTTACTACTACTACTACTACTACTACTACTACTACTACTACTACTACTTCTACTACTCCTACTCCTACTACTACTACTACTACTTACTACTACTACTACTACTACTACTACTACTACTACTACTACTACTACTACTACTTCTACTACTCCTACTCCTACTCCTACTACTACTACTTACTACTACTACTACTACTACTACTCCTACTCCTACTACTACTACTACTACTTACTACTACTACTACTACTACTACTACTACTACTTACTACTACTACTACTACTACTACTACTACTTACTACTACTACTACTACTACTACTACTACTTACTACTACTACTACTACTACTACTCCTACTCCTACTACTACTACTACTACTTACTACTACTACTACTACTACTACTACTACTACTACTACTACTACTTCTACTACTCCTACTCCTACTCCTACTACTACTACTTACTACTACTACTACTACTACTACTACTACCACTACTACTACTACTACTACTTACTACTACTACTACTCCTACTCCTACTACTACTACTACTACTTACTACTACTACTACTACTACTACTACTACTACTACTACTACTACTACTACTACTTCTACTACTCCTACTCCTACTCCTACTACTACTACTTACTACTACTACTACTACTACTACTACTACTACCACTACTACTACTACTACTACTTACTACTACTACTACTACTACTACTACTACTACTACTACTACTACTACTACTACTACTTCTACTACTCCTACTCCTACTACTACTACTACTACTTACTACTACTACTACTACTACTACTACTACTACTACTACTACTACTTCTACTACTCCTACTCCTACTACTACTACTACTACTTACTACTACTACTACTACTACTACTACTACTACTACTACTACTACTACTACTACTACTACTTCTACTACTCCTACTCCTACTCCTACTACTACTACTTACTACTACTACTACTCCTACTCCTACTACTACTACTACTACTTACTACTACTCCTACTCCTACTCCTACTACTACTACTTACTACTACTACTACTACTACTACTCCTACTCCTACTACTACTACTACTACTTACTACTACTACTTACTACTACTACTACTACTACTACTACTACTACTACTACTACTACTTCTACTACTCCTACTCCTACTACTACTACTACTACTTACTACTACTACTACTACTACTACTACTACTACTACTACTACTACTACTACTACTACTACTTCTACTACTCCTACTCCTACTCCTACTACTACTACTTACTACTACTACTACTACTACTACTCCTACTCCTACTACTACTACTACTACTTACTACTACTACTACTACTACTACTACTACTACTACTTACTACTACTACTACTACTACTACTACTACTTACTACTACTACTACTACTACTACTACTACTACTACTACTACTACTACTACTTCTACTACTCCTACTCCTACTCCTACTACTACTACTTACTACTACTACTACTACTACTACTCCTACTCCTACTACTACTACTACTACTTACTACTACTACTACTACTACTACTACTACTACTACTACTACTACTACTACTACTACTACTACTACTACTACTACTACTACTACTACTACTACTTACTACTACTACTACTACTACTACTACTACTACTACTACTACTACTACTACTACTACTACTACTACTACTACTACTACTACTACTACTACTACTACTACTACTACTACTACTACTACTTACTACTACTACTACTACTACTACTACTACTACTACTACTACTACTACTACTACTACTACTACTACTACTACTACTACTACTACTACTACTACTACTACTTACTACTACTACTACTACTACTACTTACTACTACTACTACTACTACTACTACTACTACTACTACTACTACTACTACTACTACTACTACTACTACTACTACTACTACTACTACTACTACTACTACTACTACTACTACTACTACTACTACTACTTACTACTACTACTACTACTACTACTACTACTACTACTACTACTACTACTACTACTACTACTACTACTACTACTACTACTACTACTACTACTACTACTACTACTACTACTACTACTACTACTACTACTACTACTACTACTACTACTACTACTACTACTACTACTACTACTACTACTACTACTACTACTACTACTACTACTACTACTACTACTACTTCAACCTAGCACCACCACCACAACAACAACAACAACAACCGCTCTTTATCACCATCACCGTTGTCACTACCACCCTCGCATTTCTCTCGCCATGACGACCACCACCTCCAAACACAGTCACCAATATCGCCATCTTCCTCTTCGTTATCGCCGCCATCCGTTCTTGCTGCTACTGCTGCTAATAATACTGTGAATGTTGCAACATGGAGAGCAGTCTCTCGTGTTGCTGTCTTTACCTGATTGGATGGCATTAGGAAATAACACTAAAATACACGAACTCCCATGGCTAGAGCGCCTTCATCCTCCGTTGTCATTGATCACTTCACGTTCTATGTCCAGAAACTGTTGAGGCTGAACCATTAATGGACACTAATGGCGGCATACCGATTGCTTATCCTAATGGACCTTTCCAGCTTATCCGGCCATCATATGACGTCATAATCAACTACGTGATATAGGATGACGTCATAATCAATGACATCATGAATGACGTAGATAAGTTCGTCACAAACGCGTAATTGATGACGGACTATGCGTTGTTGTACGAATTGTATGTCTTTACTGTTTAATAAACATGCTGTTGAATATTTTGAAACTAATTTGACTGGGCGTTATTAGCAACAGCACCCAGCCAATTTAGTTTCAAAATACTCAACAGCTTACCCCTATAGTTTTCTGGAAATCGATAGTCAGGAAGGGCAAGAATCGATCATCTTAACCAGGGCGAAGTGTGGGTGGAGCTTAGCTAGAGATGGGCGGGGAATAGCTAAAGCTGGATTCCTCCATTCAATGCGGTTAACCACTTAATGACTAAATTTGTTCAAAAATTAAAATATTTACTTATTGAATGTCGGTTATCGAGCCAGTCATTCCAGTGGTCAAATTTTCAAAAATAGTCTTCTTTTGGCCTGCAAATGGACATTTCTCAAAACCCCTGGAGAGGCCGGTCTTGGCCGGTTTCGTCCTGAAATGGTTAAATCTCAATAAACTAGTAATACCTATAACGTCTTATATTTAAGTAACCCGGTACTCGAACATCGACGTTTTAGCAGCACAATTTCTCCACACTGACACAGAAAACAAACCAGTTCCTAACATCCAAACCCTATGGATTGAGGCACACATGTACAACGCCCTGATTATGTAGCTACACTGGTCATCATTGACAGTGCCGGTAGCCGCGTTCGAGTGGTGTGGATGTAATCGGCTTGGTGGGATGATATTAGTGAAACCGTCCCTAATTTGTCCCTCCATCTTGCAAGTAGTATTGCATTATATGACTTCAATTCGGAAGAATGACCTTCGTAAACCGGGAAACTGACCTCTAAATGAATTCAATAAACTGCCATCTTATCTAGTGGTGTAATCGATGGGGCGTTTTTGAAAGACAATTTGGGGAAATACTTATTTGCCCAGATTATTTCTCCATAATCTCATCACTCAAAACGCAATTAAGACTTTGGGGGGAACATCTATTTGTTAAATGTCTTTTGAGGATACTCATCACGTTACCAAATAATTGGCTCAATTGTCAGTATTTTCCATTATGAAAGCAAGTGTGAGCGCGCTATTATTGGATATATCCGGTTTTGCAAAAACTCTGAACAAATTTGACAGATTGACAGACAGACCGACCAACAGATTGACCCACAGATCAACAGTCTAACTTATACTAGTCGTGAGTCACAACTAAAACTCTTAGAATTACCACCTTAGATTATAATCTATAATCTCAAGAAGGTAAAACATAGCAATTATGGCGGGGATTATACCTTTATATGCATATCATATGCCACTTAAGTATCTGACGTCATAATCAAGTACGTCACTACTTAGCTGATGTCATAGTCCAGCCATGAAAATTTACGATTTAATAGACATTCTGTTGAATATTTTGAAACAAGCTGTGGCCTGTTGCTACCATAGATTAAAGCTAACGGGAACACATGCATCCGCTTTATCAAGTCAACGAGTGAAATGTCAGATAAAACAAAGGAATAGAAAAGATCAACGATTTACAGAAAATAATGAGTGAGCAATTAAACAATGATCAGGAAACAACATGTGATGAATAACAGGATGTCTGGGAGACGTACTATTTCACAAATATGCATCCTTTATAGCTCTTCCGGAGCTCCTCCTCCCTATCCTATCCGCTATAGCTTGGTGTATGGACGCGGGGATGAGAACCAAAAAGCAGCTGAAATGGGCTATTTATTTTGTGCCTTATTTCTCCCCCATATCCTCTTTGAAAATGTGCGTATAGACCTATAATAGGCAATATGCCTAGTTTGCCTGCCTCACCTATTTCTTGTGCGCGAGAGAAATATTATTTTCCAGCGAAGGATCTGAAACGTACTATAGAAAAAACCCCTTCTCGGGTAACTCAGCTGACAGATACTCTAAAATTAACCCAATTACGCCCCCACCCCACTCACTGTTTAACCAATACTGTTGTATAAATAATTTGTCATGTTTATAGTTCATATGTAGGCGTGAAGTGTTTTGTCATATCCACTCAGCAGTCTCCGCTCTCTAAGAAGTTGTAAGGAAACATAAGACTGTCACCGTCCTAGTAGCTGTCAACTGGCGCGAATAATCGGCATAGCTAATACGCCCTAGTAATGTGTCATGGCTCTAGCACTGCTGTAAACATTATGAAATAGGTTAACAATGGAGAAAGCGCACACCATGTGGCGATCGCGGTTAGTGGGATAGGTGACGTACGGTCCCTATTAACGCGAGTTAGGCAAATCTTTGCCTAATTATGCCAATTTACTTTATACCGATCAATCAATTTGCCTGTATGGATGGAATCGCACTGTCTAGGTTCACGCCATGCAGGCACAGGCATTGGAGAGAACATGGCCAGACAGAATCAATGCGCACTAGTAGGCCTACTGAGATCTGAACAAAATAGTATTTTATAGGAACGATTAACCATCTTTCTACATATAGCTGCATCGACGCTTAATTGTCTGGTCTTTAAAAAGTTGAACATCCTCCCTGATAACGCAGCTTACTGGGCCGATACTGGGCCTATACCTGTATCGGCACGGTTTCGGCCCAGCATCGGCCCACTAAGCGGCATTATCTGGGCTGGGGATTAAATGGTAAAAAGCAAACGTGGTATCATTAGAAGCACAAATTTGAGTATTATAACATGGCAAATATCCTCCCAAATCTTAGTTTTATAAATCTATAGACAGTAACGTGTGTAAGAAATATAGAACCAAAATGTATTAGTATTTATTACCCAGATGAGGGTCACTATTAAAGAAAAGAAAAAAATGACGTCACACGAGGCATGGCTATTTCGGTCATCCATAAGGTGATAGTACACAAGCCAGAGAGAACACGCAGTTACACAACCTGTATAGGTGACATTTCAAATTTGTTCTGGGATAATTGTTCTTGCTGCGGATATTCGTACCTATAGACAGACGTGATTTTGATGAGTAGTATATAGGCCTACGTATATTTTCAGCGAATTCATTGCGCCTTTGTTGGCAACCGGTAAAATATCTAAAATGTTGCCATAGAACCGTTTTCTATTCGGATAATCACATTGATCGGGTATTTCGACGTATTGAACAGGTAACCATTCTACACCTGACGACACAGGCCTATACCGCCAATGAAATTTGTCGATTCAACTTTTGAAAATAATCATAACACAAAATTACGGAAGTAGAACTTGTTGCGAATTTATCAACATCATTAATAATCCAATGGACCTTTCCATTTTTAGCTATGCCCCGCCCATCTCTAGTTAAGCTCCACCCACACCTAGCTCGTGTTGGGATCGATCAATCTCTGAACTCCCTGACTATCGGTAAGCTGTCGAATATTTTGAAACTAATTCAACAGCATTTTTATTAAATAGCAAACAATTACAAAGACATACAATTCATACAACGTGTCAGACTGTTTGAGATTTAATGACGTCTATATGGAACCCTTTGTGACGTAATGATTGTGATGTCATCAAACACGCGCTGAGCTGATTATGACGTCAAACGAGGTCAGATGATGGACGGATACTCTGGAAAGGTGAATTAACTAGATGCGCAATAAAAACAATAGACCTATATATTGCGATTAATAGGGTGAGTAGCGTCATAGGCCTTATAGCCTAACTATCTTTTCCTATATTATCAGCACCTTGGTATTTGTTAATTGGGTTCGTTATTTTAATCTGATATTTTAATGTTTTTTGACTAACACAATTATTAAGAAAACGTATATTTTGGTAACATTCTAACATTCTCTTATAAACGAGATCAGACGAGAAAATGAAATCGGACATGTCTCTTCTCCTGTGACACTCGGACAAAAAGTACTGAACTACGACCGGACTACGTTTGAAGGCTCCGTGAGCGATCTATGGATTATCATATCTATGTGTGAAGTATAATATATTGTACAGTCCACAGGAAATCCCATTTGCGATAACGCCTGTCACATTATCTGACATATGACCTTAAATACACTTAGACACATGAGCGCATGACGTCATTAACATTTCATTGCCACTTTATAATCGATATTATGACAGATAACCTATCAAATTATACTCCAGTTGGGCACAAAGTGCCTCTAGGCCTATATAGCCTACTCAACACCCCAATATCTCTAAGTTATCATGCCATTATGCAGTAATCCTTTAACCATTTAACGACTAAATTTGTTCAAAAATTTAAAATATTTACTTATTGAATGTCCATTTGCAGGCCAAGAGAAGACTATTTTTGAAGATTTACCACTGGAATGACTGGCTCGGTTATCGAGCCAGTCATTCCAGTGTTAAATTTTCAAAAATAGTCTTATCTTGGCCTGCAAATGGACATTTCTCAAGACTCCTGCAGAGGCCGGTTTCGTCGTGAAAGGGTTAATTCCTAAAAAAATATAGAGGAAAGATATTGCATATTTTGAAATTAATTTGACAGAAACCTGTTGCACATAGGTAGCAACAGCTCCCAGTCGAATTAGTTTTAAAATATTCAACATAAACTCGCATCACCTAATTGATGTTAAGCACATTTGTGTGTGAGAGATTGACGAAGAACACAAAGTTGTTCTTTTAACGAAGGTACTATATCAGTGTACTTTATGATAGGTGACATTCTTGATAATGCAGGTTACAGGGCTGGTGCACATCCCGGTATGGGGACCTTTCCATTTTATTCAGCAATCATATGACATCATAATCAACTACGTGACGTGTAGGATGGCGTCATAATCAATGACGTCATGAATAACATAGATAAGTTCGTCACCAACTCTTAATTGGTGACGGGATAAGCGTTGTTGTAACGAATTGTATGTCTTTGTTATTTAATAAAAATGCTGTTGAATGTTTTCTGGAAATTAATATTCAGGAAGTTCAGGGATCGATCGATCCCAACATGGTCAAGTGTAGGTGGAACTTAGCTAAAGATGGGCGGGGCATAGCTAAAACTGGATTCCTGCATTGGACCAGTACCAAGTAGCAGCCCAGTAAGACGCAGTGTCAGGGACGATGTCAGCTAGCCCGCTGTATAAACTAGCCTAATTACTTAATCTGAAGCATTACAATTCTAGAATATTGACCATATGTTATATTTACATTTATTCTTGTGGAAATACAATGGGACCCAAAATAACACGTCAAGTGAATGAATTGTCACCCAGCAGCTAGCAGCCTAAATACCTTGAAAATCTCATTCTTCATTCATGACACTCCCAATGCTATAACCGCTGTTTGCCTACGAAGTACTCACATATATTCATTGGATGGCCTAAATCCGTTTCCATAATTCCCCCCCGGCGTGTATATAGTTGATGATAAAACAACTATAGGTGCTTGATATGAAAGTTTTTTATCGTTTTTTACGTTGTCATCTTGCTATTTTCATAGACCATAGTAAAAATAGTAAAAAATGGTGGTGGTGGTTGGCGGCACCGACACAGGATCGTGAATCTCGGGTAAGGTCTTTGTATTCACTTTGCACAATGTGTAGTCAATCAGATTGCTTTAGTGATTTTAGTTTTCTTGTCAATGGACTTTTCCGGTTTTATCTATGCCCCGCCCATCTCTAGCTAAGCTCCACCCACACCTCACTCGTGTTGGGATCGATCGATCTCTGAGCACCCTGACTATCAATTTCCAAAAAAATACACATTTAAGCTGTTGAATATTTTGAAACCAATTTGACTGGGTGCTGTTGCTGCTCAAGGCAGCACCAGCGCCCAGTCAAATTAGTTTCAAAATATTCAACAGCATGTTTACTAATTAGCAAAGAATTACAAAAACATGCAATTCATACAACGCGTCGGAGTATTTGAGATTTGGTGACGGTCTATATGGAACCCTTTGTGGCATAATGATTATGACGTCATCATACACGCGCTGAGCTGATTATGACGTCATATGAGGTCGGATGATGGATGGATACTCGGGAAATGTGAATTATGTGTCCTGTTCGGTGACAGCAGGTGTGCCTAAAGGCTATGTTTGTTGGATATAATCCATATGTGCAGATGAAGGCAGCTAATGCATGATCTCCATTACTATTGCGTTTTCTCATTCCATGTGAACCATACACGGTCCAAGCCCTGTTTGTTTGTCTGGTTTGCTTAGTTGTCCCAGTTTGGAGTTGAAGTCACCACATTGGAAGAGTTGTCATCTGTTGTAATGTTGATAATTGTGCGCAATTCTTCATAGAAGGAATCGAGTAGGCCTATTGAAGGATGGATATGTGATTTCTCAACGAATGGGCAATATGCATTCACAATGCAACATTTTGTGGTCGTGTCGTTTCTCATTGGTATGACCAGACCAATAATTGCAATGCGTTCATTGATGTATGCAAAACTGAGGACATGGTCATCAGTGTTGGGTCCAATTACAAAAGCTAGACCTCGATGGCTGGCGTCTTTCTATTGGAGTAGAATTAGTTTATGGTGTGACTGCAAAAGGTGTTCTGAGAGGATGCCTTTTTTCTTGGATGGATGCATTATCAGTACTGTAGTAATCACAGTATCATCCCCGTGTTTCTATTTGCGCTGCGCTGGCTAGACCGCGAGCATTCCACGTTGCGATAAGGAACTCACCTGCCTCTGATGGTGCTCGAGGGTTGCGAACACAGCGGTTGTTTGCTTGAAGAAAATTCACCTTTCCAGAGTATCCATCTATAATCTGACGTCATACGACGTCATAATCAGCTAAGTGGCGTGACGTCATAATCAGCTAAGTGGCGTGTATGATGACGTCATAAGCATTACGTCACAAATGATTCTATTTGGCCCAGCTTTAATTCTTAATAGTCCGACAGAATTGTATGTCTCTACTATTTAATAAACATGCTGTATAGTTTTCTGGAAATAGATAGTCAGGGAGTTCGGAGATTGGTCGATGCCAACACAAGCGATGTGTAGGTGGAGCTTAGCTAGATATGGGCGGATCATAGCTAAAAATGGAAAGGTCTATTAGACATGATCAGTGGCGAATGAGAGAAATCATTTTAAGACGATCTTCTACGCCGTAATCAATCAATGTTAGCGGCGTTTTGTGCAGAGATAGACTAGGTCTACTCTCGTCGCCAGTTGGCGCAAGGGAGACTACTCCACATATTCGCATGATTAGATAAGAACTATGTGTAAAGTACGCTCCCTTGGAATGGCGGGCAATGTCGTGAAAATAAGCGATCGCGTGCCATGGCGTTCAACGCATTAAAAATCGACGGATTAAATGATCAACATGGGACAACTAAAACAACGGACCTCAGAAACTTATCTCAAGGGATTAAAGCAATGTACCCACTAATCCACAAAATTAAAGCGATCGATGTCCCGATAGATTTACATACAGCGCACACTTTTTGAGTTGTACCAGTTATATTATACGCGTCCGAAATCTGAGGTTTTGAAAACACGAAACTTCTAGAAATTTGTTAAATACGATTTTATAAAATTATGTTACAAATGAAGAAAAGTACCCCGAATGTTATGATCTATACAGAATTAGGTAAATACTCTTTAAATATTATAATACAGTGTAATGTAATTCGATTTTGGGCGGACATCGTGAACGCTGGATATGGAAAGTTTCCATCCATTCTTTATTTTACCTGCCTGCAGTAGGTCTATACGGAGACAAAGCATATCAAGTTTAAATGGATAGAAAAAGTTAAAGAAATACTAACAATAACAGGATTTGATACAGCCTTTAACGCAGAAAACGTAAATAAGACTAACATCACTAGGCAGGTAAGCATAGTTTTACAAACTCAATTCAATGAAAATTGTACAGCTGAAATTTCCAATTCAAGCCAATTAATGTTTTACAATGATGTAATGAGTGGTTCGGTATTTGAAAAATATTTTGTTGTATTGCCATATCGCGACGCTATAATTCTGTGCCACTTCAGAACATTAAACTACCAACTAGACATCGAGACCAAGAGATGGGAGGGGATTGATCGAAATGAGCGCATCTGTAATGCGTGTAATTGCATAGGTGACGAATTGCACTTTCATTTTCATTGCACACAATTTAGCACTGAACGACAAAGACTAATCCCTTCTTACTACCTAACCAATACCATGATAGAAAAAGCAAAAGGACTTCTTTCAATATGCAACAGGCCAGTTCTCCAAAAAATTTGTAAATACCTTTTATATGCCAAGAAAAAATAAGTCACCAAGTCTATTATCGCTGTTATTAATGTAATTAGTATTTATTTATTCATTAACCTCCTGATAATCACTGTATATTTTGTCACTTTACTCGCCATAATAATTGTTATAAATATGTACCCTCATATGCTGGCCTCGGTAGCCTAAGTGTAATAAACGTGAAACTGAAACCGAAACTGGTAATCAGGCGGGCGGGCTTCAGATCCGATTTAGATTTTTTTAGATTATTTTATTTACACCCAGGCCACATAATGGCATATGGGGAATATGAATTTACAGAAATTATAAATGTTATGGCGATCAGACATTATATATCAATTCATAATTACATATTTTGGTATTTATCTAGTTATATAACCACTGTTTGTGCTTTCGGTAGTAGTAGTAGTAGTAGTAGTAGTAGTAGTAGTAGTAGTAGTAGTAGTAGTAGTAGTAGCAGCAGCAGCAGCAGCAGCAGCAGCAATAGCAGTAGCAGTAGCAGTAGCAGTAGTAGTAGTAACTTAGAATTATTATGAAAGTTACAGTTATTATTTACACGTACTTCATAATTAGTAATGACAGAATTATTGCTGTTATTGTACCGCCATCTCAATAACAAAGTACTAAAATTATAGTGGTCATATTGTGGGAGTCATCAGGATTTAGATTATAATAAATATATAATAACTGATTATAAAAAATGTCAGATTGGTATTCTTAGAAATGGGTTATTGCTGTACTTAAGGTAGTCATTTTTTAAACTAAAATACAGAACAACCTTATTTTCAACAATAGACAATTATATCCATTCATATCGCGACAGAGACTATTTTGGGTATTCACCACCGGAGTGACTTGCTCGATAACCGAACCAGTCATTGCTGTGTTAAATCTACAAAACAGCCTCTCATCGTGTTACTCTATAATTTTTCTACAATTAGGTTTCTTGTTATTGTTTCTTGGATAGCCACAGTGTGGGTGCAACAAACTGGTTGTTAAGGCAGGTGGTTGTTTGCATTATGTGATTTTGGCGTCGGCTAAAATGTGACGTGTTTTTTATGACATCAGATACTTGGGTAACAGACGGGTCAGTTCTTAGTTGGTTTAAGGGAAATCTTTAAGAGGACCACATTATAACGTTACACTATAACGTTAGCTGACAGCTAACGCATTTCTATTATGACATCAGATACTTGGGTAACATAGGATCTCTGTTGACTGATAGACGATCAGATGGCTGACGGTCAATCGGTGGACACATAGGCAACCTTCTTCACCCCCACCCCCTCCCCCTCCCCCACCCCCTCCCCCACCCCCACCCCTCCCCCTCCCCCTCCCCCACCCCCTATCTTCTCCTAGCCGGCAAATGGACACAGACTAAATACAGATTTAGATTTTCATGACCATTAACCCTTCAAATCCTCAAACCCGTAAAAAAATCACTTTTAAAAAACGATTTTCCTAAATTCCAGTTATAAACTTACAAAAAAAACCCAGTCTTCTCTTGGCCAACACATGGTCATTCATTGAGCAAAAATTTCAATTTGCTTGAAAACTCTTGACAAATTAAAGAGTTGATTGATAAAAGTCTCCTATTGAGCGCTTTGAGGCGCGGTTGACACACCGGGGTTTAATAGTGACTAACATAACCGCTTCCAGAACATAGAAAAACTAGTCGGGTAGTTTCATAAATGATATACAATGAAACCAGTCTAAAGAGATCATATACTTTTAGGTGCATAAAGATGGTGGTTCTATAACAAACATTTGCTAGTTGATTCGAGTGTCTATGTTTCTACAACAGTTGACCTAATCGTGTCAAGCAATCATATTCAGAGAGCCATATGAGCCCCGAATCTTATGTACGAAACATTTATATGAATCTTCTTCAGGTTCATGATACAAAGATGATTGACGTTCTTTGAAAGTAGTTTTGAAACGACTCGCAGATCAAACTTTGGGGCAACTGATAGAGAGGTTGCGATTCAAACTCGAATGCGCAATAGACGAGTATATTCGAACACTGGTTCAATCATGATAGTTGTATACACTGCCGCTTCTATAGAGACATACATTCCCAGCTCTGCCACGCCCATTCCCAGCTCTGTCACGCCCATTCCCTGCTCTGCCACGCCCATTCCTTTCTATGCCACACCCATTTCTAGCAAAGCACGGTCCACGTTTTAAGCATGTTGAAATTAATTTATATACATTGAATCCTGAATTCCCAGAATCCCAATTTCAAGGTTCCAATACAGGCAAGCTGCTGAATATTTTGAACTAATTTGACTGTGGATTGTTGTTGCACATCAGCGCCCAGTCAAATTAGTTTCAAAATATTCAACAGATATGCAATTCGTACACTTAAAGGACGTTTCAATTTTCATGACGGAGATAGCTATGCCACTGTGGATTGTGACGTCAGCCCAAATTTGACGTAATTGAGTATGACATCATATACTTGAGTGACAGATCGGATCCATCCAGTAGCCTTGCTCGCTTGTCTACGCTTATTGATACTCTTCAGCTTAGGAGGATAGACAGTCATGCAAAACTAACATGATACATGTATATGACCGCTATATGGCCGAAATATCCACAAACCGACTGTTATATCACCACGCTTGGATGCCGCAAAAAAGTAGAACTGTGTAATATGATTGCCATATTATATCACGAGCATTTTCAAAAAGATAAGTTGGACTTCCTAAGATAACTGGATCGTTTAAATGGTACGTGGTCTGAAATTGTTAATTCCTGAGACGATTAATCAAAATGATTCCAAAGGCGGAGGATGTGTTATAATTTTCTCAGATATTTGTCGTAATATAGGGGCTTACTTACGTTGGGCCCGAACAGGGTATATCAAATGGAAATACTCTATACCAATAGAGAAAAGAAGTGGTCAAAAAGGCTACGCCAGTCTTGTATGAGGAAGTGCGTCTACTATTACTGAATCATGACGAAAGCCATGCCACTGCTCTCATCAACCACATTTATAGGAGACGACGATTACAACCCCACACCCGCCCCACCCTCATCATTGATAATTGGATACATAAAAAGTAACATAATACACAGTCGTATTCAAAGAACGTAATTACGACGCGTACGCTTTTCGAATACGACTGTCACGTGGCCAAGGGGTGGGGGTGGACAGATGAAATATCACTTGAACGCAATATTATAGAATACGATATTAGTCATAGAGACGTTTATAAATCCCGGTTATTCCATAAATTCAGCCTATTTTTATCAGGAAATAGGTTGTGGAAATATTCAGGTACGTGCCAGAACAAGCATCCACTGCCAGGAAGTTCCTACGGCTTATTGCCAGCATGTGATAATGAAACGTTGCTAATGGACCTTTCCAAGTTTATCCATCCATCATATGACGTCATATGACATCATAATCGACTAAGTGACGTGTGTGATGACATCATAATCATGACGTTGTGAAAACTCGATATAGTCCGTCTACCGTTTAAAATTCCGACACGTTGTGCGAATTATATGTCTTCACCATTAAATAAACATTCTGTTGAATATTTTGAAACTAATTTGACTGGGCGCTGTTTCTGCCAAAGGCAGCAACAGCACCCAGTTAAATTAGTTTCAAAATATTTAACAGCTTACCTGTATAGTATTCTGGAAATTGAATACGACTGTCACGTGGCCAAGGGGTGGGGGTGGACAGATGAAATATCACTTGAACGCAATATTATAGTAAACGATATTAGTCATAGAGACGTTTATAAATCCCGGTTATTCCATAAATTCAGCCTATTTTTTCAGGAAATAGGTTGTGGAAATATTCAGGTACGTGCCAGAAAAAGCATCCACTGCCAGGAAGTTCCTACGGCTTATTGCCAGCATGTGATAATGAAACGTTGCTAATGGACCTTTCCAAGTTTATCCATCCATCATATGACGTCATATGACATCATAATCGACTAAGTGACGTGTGTGATGACATCATAATCATGACGTTATGAAAACTCGATATAGTCCGTCTACCGTTTAATAGTCCGACACGTTGTGCGAATTATATGTCTTCACCATTAAATAAACATTCTGTTGAATATTTTGAAACTAATTTGACTGGGCGCTGTTTCTGCCACAGGCAAGCAACAGCACCCAGTTAAACTAGTTTCAAAATATTTAACAGCTTACCTGTATAGTATTCTGAAAATTGATATTTAGGTAGTTAGGGGATCGATCTCAATACGAGCGATGTGTGAGTGGAGCTTAGCTAGTGATGGGCAGGGCATAGATAAAACTGGAAAGGTCCATTCATAAGACAATTCTAAAAAAATCTGCATAAATGTTTATATATAAGAAAATTACCTCAAACATTTCTCTGTTATTTACCATCAATAACTGTTTAAACACCGATGTTACAAAGACACAAATTTTAAGACAATTTATGACAAATTAAGACAATCATACACATAAGTTGGTCGGTAGTTTGATGAATATAATTGTTGCCGCTACGAGAACAACTTCCAGGCAAATTATTCAATATTTCCCGTATTACACAGGGTCTTTCGTATTCGGTCGGTCGTTCTTTTTAAATAAGGTTAAAGAAAATGTTGTCCCTGATGGGAAAAAGAAAGGTAACATATATATATATATATATATATATATATGTATATATATATATATATATATATATATATATATATATATATATATATATAGAGAGAGAGAGAGAGAGAGAGAGAGAGAGAGAGAGAGAGAGAGAGGGAGGGAGGGAGGGAGGGAGGGAGGGAGGGAGGGAGGGAGTGTTAAAGGTGAACATTCACACCAAAATGTCCAACAATAAAATTGTCAGACCTGTATACCTTCAGAGGCCCAATCTGCGCTCGCAGAAGCAACGAATCGAAACCAACCATGACACATGACTACCTCACCACGCATAAAACAATATAATTTAGGTTGCGAAATTGAATTAGAGACACGAGTCTCCACTTCAAATTCACAACCAAACAAATATATCAATTCATACCGAATAAAATCACCATACGCCAATATCCATCCATCCCCGCAACATCGAGGCACGCAATTCAAGCCTCCGAAACATACACCCCGAAAATATTCACTTCCCAGCACCCAGGTGCGAATGTGCCCCCTTAATAAACAGGTATCGCTAAACACTTGAGATCATTTGAATAATCTAAATATACTCATTATGAATTTACACAGCGATATCATTTTCGCCCGGGATTGTTCATTTATTAATTTACTCATTTTAAATGTGTTTGGGTGAAGACGAAAATATTGATCTGATCTATAAGCTGTTTCCGTTCTACAGCGAGTATTGGGCATTCAAACGAATAGTGGAATTCATCCCCCGTTTGGTTTTTGTCCCATATATAGAGCATATGCGTTCATGCCTGGGTATCATTTGGCCATACTTTCCCATCTCTACTGGTAATTTGTGCTTGTAAGTTCTGAATTTGCATAAGAGCTTTGCAAAGTTCAGCGGGAGCGATATTAAATAATTTTCAAATTTAAACTCGTCTTTAAAGATTCTATAGGTTATGCATCCGTTACTATGAAAATTATGGTGAACTTCAACCCCTTAATATGGCCTGGGTCTTGCTCAGTCCATATGTTAGAAAGACCAGTCGAGTCTAGTAAGTTCTTTAGGCCCATGTGTGTTAGCCACGGCCAATGATTGATTCTCTATTGAGAACACGGCCCTTAGGCTCCCACTAGTCGTCGTCGTCTTCGTAGTCGTCGTCAGCATTGTTATTATTATTATTATTATTATTATTATTATTATTATTATTATTATTATTATTATTATTATTATTATTATTATTTGTACGGGCTTTCCCTCCATACATAATTTCTCACCTGCGGGTAGTTTGATCACTGTTTCTTCTCTTATTATTTGTTGTTTTGATAGGGTAATCCTTTCCTTGCTCAATATTCATTGTATCCCCGCATTAACGGTGTTAGATATGGGAACTGTGCAGCTGAAAGTTGTTGTTGTCTTATGATGTCTAAGACAAGAACACGTTTCAGCGTCATCATTCTCAATTCATCCGTAGTAATTAGCAGGGTATGAGTTAACAGAATTGTGCTTGATCGGCAGGCATGCATATGACGCAGACTTTTCATTTTCAACATCCTTCTTTTTGGGAACATGTCATCGATATTAATAAAGCAACCGTCAAATGGGACTTCCAAAACATCTCCAATATGACGAGGTTAGCCGAATGAAACAGAGAGTCAGATGACACAACACAAACGCCTCATCACATGTAGGACGTGACGCCACTGGTCAATGCACCCACGCCAGCCTCAGGGTAGGGCAAACACGACGATGAGGATGACGGCGATGACAAGGATGTCCTCTGCATCACATGATTGATGCCAGAATGACACGTGACATCGTAATCACATGTAATCACGGTTTGGTATGACCTTCTTTACTAGTCAAGCTAAAACGAGGGTAATATTTTCATCAGAGATTTGATATCAACCATTTCTTACAGCCAAGATGTGACCGTGCAGCTGACGCCGTTATTACCCTTTTCTTGTGCCTTTTTATCTTTTTCTCAATAATAATAATAATAATAATAATAATAATAATAATAATAATAATAATAATAATAATAATAATACTGACGACGACGACGACGACGACGACTTCTTCTACTACTACTACTACTACTACTACTACTACTACTACTACTACTACTACTACTACTACTACTACTACTACTACTACTACTACTACTACTACTACTACTACTACTACTACTACTACTACTACTACTACTACTTACTACTACTACTACTACTACTACTACTACTACTACTACTACTACTACTACTACTACTACTACTACTACTACTACTACTACTACTACTACTACTACTACTTACTACTACTACTACTACTACTACTACTACTACTACTTACTACTACTACTACTACTACTACTACTACTACTACTACTACTACTACTACTACTACTACTACTTACTACTACTACTACTACTACTACTACTACTACTACTACTACTACTACTACTACTACTACTACTACTACTACTACTACTACTACTACTACTACTACTACTACTTACTACTACTACTACTACTACTACTACTACTACTACTACTACTACTACTACTACTACTACTACTACTACTACTACTACTACTACTACTACTACTACTACTACTACTTACTACTACTACTACTACTACTACTACTACTACTACTACTACTACTACTACTACTACTACTACTTACTACTACTACTACTACTACTACTACTACTACTACTACTACTACTACTACTACTACTACTACTACTACTACTACTACTACTACTTACTACTACTACTACTACTACTACTACTACTACTACTACTTCAACCTAGCACCACCACCACAACAACAACAACAACAACCGCTCTTTATCACCATCACCGTTGTCACTACCACCCTCGCATTTCTCTCGCCATGACGACCACCACCTCCAAACACAGTCACCAATATCGCCATCTTCCTCTTCGTTATCGCCGCCATCCGTTCTTGCTGCTACTGCTGCTAATAATACTGTGAATGTTGCAACATGGAGAGCAGTCTCTCGTGTTGCTGTCTTTACCTGATTGGATGGCATTAGGAAATAACACTAAAATACACGAACTCCCATGGCTAGAGCGCCTTCATCCTCCGTTGTCATTGATCACTTCACGTTCTATGTCCAGAAACTGTTGAGGCTGAACCATTAATGGACACTAATGGCGGCATACCGATTGCTTATCCTAATGGACCTTTCCAGCTTATCCGGCCATCATATGACGTCATAATCAACTACTACCATGACGACGACGACGACGGGGGGGGGGCGCCGCGGAGGGGGGTTGGGGGTGGGTGGTAAAGGCGATGGAGGTGACGGTGTCTGTGTCGACTTCGACTATATATATATATATATATATATATATATATATATATATATATATATATATATATATATATATATATATATATATATATATATATATATATATATATATATATATATATATATATATATATATATATATATATTATTCACCGTGGAATATTTCTGCGAGCTATTGTTAAAGCTGTGTAGAAATACTTCTAAAGAGGCTAAAATTTTCCAGTTACCTGAACTAGCCTGTACATATAGGTGTTTTGTATTACTCATCGTGTTCTTTGCCATTTAACTTTTACAGAGAACAGATACGTCGCTTTCTTTACGTTCTGTTGAATCCTTTGAAACTAATTTGACTGGGAGCTGTTGTTGCCATACAGCTACCTATGGCAGCAACAGGTTTCCTTTATTTTAATTTAGATTTAGCAGCTTTCATATATAGGTGTGTTGTAATTGAGATATTTGAATCTGGAGTGCTAACGGGTTAATCGAATAGCCAGCCACAAGGGATTTGTCATCATAGTCCATTCATATCGCATTTCAGTACGCTTCAGTAAAACACAATCACAAACAGAGCAAAAAATTATTACAAGTGGTATTGCAATCGAAAGCTACTTTAGGGTAACCACCTTTTTATTTGCAACGATGTCAGTATGTATACCTGTAAGGATGGCAGTGACGTCACGGTCTTGTAGCTTATATAGAAGACGCTCTTGTAAATTTACACTATTTTTAAGTGCGCTGTAAGTAAGCCATAGCGGATTAACATAAGCGTGTTTCAACAGAGCTACACGTACATATATGGTGAATCTATACTTGCGCTACTATCAAATGTAGGTATCTTTTTGTTGTTAAAATCAATATTATATTTATTTAAACAATAATGGATTATTTGAACAAATTTCTAAATGTCTTTCGGTGATTTAATTGTTAATAAATTAAATAGTTACGGTTTTGATGGTACTGGTAAAGGAAAGGCAACGTCTCTTTTGAAACCATTAACGCTGAAACATGTTGTTGTCTTGACAACACCGCTTCTCGGCAACAACATTTCTTTTCATGTAACACGGTTACAGTACAGCTCAAAAATAAAAAATAAACCTTACTGTTTAATATTTTCAACATAATTAAATTGGAAGACAATGACTTCCGATCCAATCATGAATTGTTCAAACTATTCAACAGAACATTTCGTACATCGTGTTTAAAACTGCACGAAGTAACATATTGTTTATTTTGGAAAAATGTTAGCTTATGTTAATCCCTTAGAACTCCTCTCAGCAGCCAAAATGGCATCTGTAGTGGTCTTGAGGACTGTTCATTTGCAGACCAAGAGAAGACTATTTTTGATCAGTTTCCACTGGAGTAACTGGCTCGATAACCAAGCCAGTCATTCCAGCGGTAAATTTTCAAAAATGTCTTCTCTTGGTCTGCAAATGGACGTTTCTATGAGAAAGTTTACATTTTCTTGAACAAATTCGAGGGTTAAAATGTTACCTTTTCACCGATGAATTCCCAATATCGCATTTTCAAGGCACCCAAACAGGAAAATTGTTGAATATTTTGAAACTAATTTGACTGGAAGCCGTGGCTGCCCTAGGCAGCAACGACTTCCATTCAAATTAATTTCAAAATATTCAACAGAATACGTTTTATATCATAAAATAATTTATATCTTCAGGGATTTGACGGTGAAAGAGTTAATGTGAGCTGTATTATATTCCGAAATAACAAAACTGAATGGTATGGACGAGCGACTCGGCGCTAAAAGCATTATTATTCTAAGTATGCGGTAATAAATGAATTAAAATACATACTTATAACACGCTGAACGCAATTCTAAAAGAAATGTTATTGTTTATTTTTTGCAGATTTGGAAAGGTGAACCACAATATGGTGATTGAAACAGGTTCCTCAAAGCGATCTTACCAGATTGGCTTCGAGGCTTTCGGTATCGGCGCTGTACCTGGTCAAATGGATATAGGACAGGTGTTTCCATACCCGCCGTCTCCGTCATCGCCACCGTCTCCGTCCTCTCCGCCATACCCACTCTACCCGGAACTGATATTTCCAAGCCCGTACATGAACTATTCGAACAATTATTTCAACTTTGAACGCACCAACGCTGAACGCTCAGACGTGATGGACTCTGGCTTTCTGTATATCTCAGTAGAATCACAGCGTCTTGGTCTAGATGGAGTGCACGGCCTCTGTGAAAACGTGTGCATGGAACATGTAAACCCCGCAAATTGCTTAGAAATGCTACTCAGAGCTGAGGGCATCGGTTTTGAGAGACTCCGCGAGCTCGCGATGTGCACAGCTGTAGCGCATTTCGACATGGTTTGGCCGACTCGTTCGTTTCAGTGTTTAGGTCAAAGTCAACTCCGTGAGTTATTAACAGATAAACGTCTTATTGTAGATCAGGCACAGGACATTTTGAAAGCTCTCCTTCACTGGTGTCAGTACGAAACGGAGACCAGACAAACAGCCATGATTGACATTCTTTGTGAAATAAACAACCACGTGGTTAGCCAACCATCACCACCGCTTCCGGTTACAGCCCTTGTGAAGCGGCCAGTGTCTACAGCTTGTGGCTGCCAGAACTATAATAATAACAGTGAGTTTGAGTGCATGTTAGTGGCAACAAATCGCGTTGCTACGGAGATGAGTTTACGCAAACTAACATTCAGGCATCATGAACTGGTAAAGGTGGATCGATGTCCACCTTCTAAAGTCTGTTTTGGCAAACGGTTTGCAGCCTGTTGCGTGAATAATAAAGTATACCTGAGCGGAGGTGATAACAAGTCTCGATCTGTGTACTGTTACGATAGCGCGTCGCAGGAATGGCGTAAAGAATCAAGCTTACTGACAGGACGTATCATGCATTCCATGGTTGCGATTGACGGGAAACTTTATGTTATCGGTGGGTACAGTGAACGCAATCTTCGGTCAGTATGCCATGTGGACAAGCGCAATCTGCGGCGAGGTAGGTGGTCCAAGCCCGCGGTACTTCTTCAGGCTCAATGGCCCTGCCGAGCTGTAACATTTAACGGGAAAATATACGTCTTCGGGCACAGCCGTGGAAGCCATCAATCTAAAAACATAGGACAATTTTTCGACCCAGTGAACGGTGCTGTTACCATGATGAGCGTCACTTCCGGAGGATGAAACCACAATGCTAACATTCACCAATGATCGAGCCATTTTTCTGCTCATGGCATCCGGAAACATTTACCAATTGGACGAAGAAACATTGAACTGTAATTTCATTTCGTCGGTACCAAAGCCCGTTAATCATACAACAGCTGCTTTTGCGCACGGGTGCAGCGCGTACTTCATCGTCACGGACAAAGCCAGTGGCGAACCAGAAGTTCTTCGTCTGCACATTGCCACCGAATCGTGGACCAGTTCCGGTCGCATCCACGAAAGTTGGTTGAAGATTCACAGCGCCCCATATCGGCTACCATTGACTATACGGTATAGCGCAGTCAGCCCTTGATATCCTCATCACACGACCGAAGACACTTAGTGAAGTTATCGAAAAGGACAGTTCATACCCATATTATGCTAATAACTGTATTACATTCTTTTCTCGCTGTTATTATTGCTTAGACCTCCACGAGGATTTTGCTTTTACGTTAGTCAGCTATTCACTAAAGACTATAACTGATATTTTACCAGCTAGTTTACTACTCAGTATTTCATCTATGACCGCTATACCACGGCTATTAACATACATTATATCTATGTTTTATTTATTAATTTACACTCTTCTTATTCATACCGTGACATCGTCCTATAGGTTATTTAATTCGATATCGACAAACTTACTGCCACTCGTAAATATACATTTTCCCTTATTTTTCATTTTCATGTTGTATTATGAAATGTACATATTTTTACAAATAATCGTAGCCTTACTGCTTATTCGGCATACATTCATTATTCTTTTGATTTATATCATTGCTTACACAATTGTCTCAATACAAGATAATTTTTATGAAAACTCGCTGTTCTTGACACTCAATGTGAGTATCTATTATTCCAAAGCTCCCTCTTGTATCACGCATCCACGAACACCCATATCAACATGCACACACGCTCGCTCGCTCGCTCGCTCGCTCGCACGCACGCACACACGCACGCACACACACACGTCTGCTCATTTGCTTCAACTGACCGACCGACGGACAGATGGACAGACAGATGGATGGACCAACTGACCGACCGAACGACAGACCCACCCACCGAACCACCAACTCACCCAAATATCTTTCACCAACTCGCTCGCGCGCACACACGCACGTACACAAGTGCATACTCTCATATGCATGCACGTATGCTCACTTACTCCAACTTATCAACCATTGGATGGACGGATGGACGGACGGGTCGACGACTGAGCGACCGGGCGACCAACCGGCCGACCGACCGACAGACCGACCGACAGACCAACTGGTGAACCAACTGACCAACCGACCGACCAATCGGTCGACTGACCGACCGACAGACCGTCCCGACCAACTTGCTCATCCACCCACCCACCGGACCACAGAACTACCGACTGAACCACGAACCAAACCATCAACTGACCAACCGACCAAACTAAATCTCACTCACCAACTTTCTCGCATGCACGCGAGCATGTACGCACCACACACACACGCACTCACGCACGCACGCACGCACACGCGCGCGCATTGCACGCACGTGCACCACGGACACATGAATGCGCGAACACACGTGTCATGCG
>CM067373.1:162046967-162149467 GCA_034401795.1 Chaetoderma sp. LZ-2023a
GCATTACACGTGTGTTGACGACGGGGGGGGGGGGGCGCCGCGGAGGGGGGTTGGGGGGGGGGGGGGGTTGGTAAAGGCGATGGAGGTGACGGTGTCTGTGTCGACTTCGACTATATATATATATATATATATATATATATATATATATATATATATATATATATATAGATATATATATATATATATATATATATATATATATATATATATATATATATATATATATATATATATATATATATATATATATATATATATATATATTATTCACCGTGGAATATTTCTGCGAGCTATTGTTAAAGCTGTGTAGAAATACTTCTAAAGAGGCTAAAATTTTCCAGTTACCTGAACTGGCCTGTACATATAGGTGTTTTGTATTACTCATCGTGTTCTTTGCCATTAAACTTTTACAGAGAACAGATACGTCGCTTTCTTTACGTTCTGTTGAATCCTTTGAAACTAATTTGACTGGGAGCTGTTGTTGCCATACAGCTACCTATGGCAGCAACAGGTTTCCTTTATTTTAATTTAGATTTAGCAGCTTTCATATATAGGTGTGTTGTAATTGAGATATTTGAATCTGGAGTGCTAACGGGTTAATCGAATAGCCAGCCACAAGGGATTTGTCATCATAGTCCATTCATATCGCATTTCAGTACGCTTCAGTAAAACACAATCACAAACAGAGCGATAAATTATTACAAGTGGTATTGCAATCGAAAGCTACTTTAGGGTAACCACCTTTTTATTTGCAACGATGTCAGTATGTATACCTGTAAGGATGGCAGTGACGTCACGGTCTTGTAGCTTATATAGAAGACGCTCTTGTAAATTTACACTATTTTTAAGTGCGCTGTAAGTAAGCCATAGCGGATTAACATAAGCGTGTTTCAACAGAGCTACACGTACATATATCGTGAATCTATACTTGCGCTACTATCAAATGTAGGTGTCTTTTTGTTGTTAAAATCAATATTATATTTATTTAAACAATAATGGATTATTTGAACAAATTTCTAAATGTCTTTCGATGATTTAATTGTTAATAAATTAAATAGTTACGGTTTTGATGGTACTGGTAAAGGAAAGGCAACGTCTCTTTTGAAACCATTAACGCTGAAACATGTTGTTGTCTTGACAACACCGCTTGTCGGCAACAACATTTCTTTTCATGTAACACGGTTACAGTACAGCTCAAAAATAAAAAATAAACCTTACTGTTTAATATTTTCAACATAATTAAATTGGAAGACAATGACTTCCGATCCAATCATGAATTGTTCAAACTATTCAACAGAACATTTCGTACATCGTGTTTAAAACTGCACGAAGTAACATATTGTTTATTTTGGAAAAATGTTAGCTTATGTTAATCCCTTAGAACTCCTCTCAGCAGCCAAAATGGCATCTGTAGTGGTCTTGAGGACTGTTCATTTGCAGACCAAGAGAAGACTATTTTTGATCAGTTTCCACTGGAGTAACTGGCTCGATAACCAAGCCAGTCATTCCAGCGGTAAATTTTCAAAAATGTCTTCTCTTGGTCTGCAAATGGACGTTTCTATGAGAAAGTTTACATTTTCTTGAACAAATTCGAGGGTTAAAATGTTACCTTTTCACCGATGAATTCCCAATATCGCATTTTCAAGGCACCCAAACAGGAAAATTGTTGAATATTTTGAAACTAATTTGACTGGAAGCCGTGGCTGCCCTAGGCAGCAACGACTTCCATTCAAATTAATTTCAAAATATTCAACAGAATACGTTTTATATCATAAAATAATTTATATCTTCAGGGATTTGACGGTGAAAGAGTTAATGTGAGCTGTATTATATTCCGAAATAACAAAACTGAATGGTATGGACGAGCGACTCGGCGCTAAAAGCATTATTATTCTAAGTATGCGGTAATAAATGAATTAAAATACATACTTATAACACGCTGAACGCAATTCTAAAAGAAATGTTATTGTTTATTTTTTGCAGATTTGGAAAGGTGAACCACAATATGGTGATTGAAACAGGTTCCTCAAAGCGATCTTACCAGATTGGCTTCGAGGCTTTCGGTATCGGCGCTGTACCTGGTCAAATGGATATAGGACAGGTGTTTCCATACCCGCCGTCTCCGTCATCGCCACCGTCTCCGTCCTCTCCGCCATACCCACTCTACCCGGAACTGATATTTCCAAGCCCGTACATGAACTATTCGAACAATTATTTCAACTTTGAACGCACCAACGCTGAACGCTCAGACGTGATGGACTCTGGCTTTCTGTATATCTCAGTAGAATCACAGCGTCTTGGTCTAGATGGAGTGCACGGCCTCTGTGAAAACGTGTGCATGGAACATGTAAACCCCGCAAATTGCTTAGAAATGCTACTCAGAGCTGAGGGCATCGGTTTTGAGAGACTCCGCGAGCTCGCGATGTGCACAGCTGTAGCGCATTTCGACATGGTTTGGCCGACTCGTTCGTTTCAGTGTTTAGGTCAAAGTCAACTCCGTGAGTTATTAACAGATAAACGTCTTATTGTAGATCAGGCACAGGACATTTTGAAAGCTCTCCTTCACTGGTGTCAGTACGAAACGGAGACCAGACAAACAGCCATGATTGACATTCTTTGTGAAATAAACAACCACGTGGTTAGCCAACCATCACCACCGCTTCCGGTTACAGCCCTTGTGAAGCGGCCAGTGTCTACAGCTTGTGGCTGCCAGAACTATAATAATAACAGTGAGTTTGAGTGCATGTTAGTGGCAACAAATCGCGTTGCTACGGAGATGAGTTTACGCAAACTAACATTCAGGCATCATGAACTGGTAAAGGTGGATCGATGTCCACCTTCTAAAGTCTGTTTTGGCAAACGGTTTGCAGCCTGTTGCGTGAATAATAAAGTATACCTGAGCGGAGGTGATAACAAGTCTCGATCTGTGTACTGTTACGATAGCGCGTCGCAGGAATGGCGTAAAGAATCAAGCTTACTGACAGGACGTATCATGCATTCCATGGTTGCGATTGACGGGAAACTTTATGTTATCGGTGGGTACAGTGAACGCAATCTTCGGTCAGTATGCCATGTGGACAAGCGCAATCTGCGGCGAGGTAGGTGGTCCAAGCCCGCGGTACTTCTTCAGGCTCAATGGCCCTGCCGAGCTGTAACATTTAACGGGAAAATATACGTCTTCGGGCACAGCCGTGGAAGCCATCAATCTAAAAACATAGGACAATTTTTCGACCCAGTGAACGGTGCTGTTACCATGATAGCGTCGCTTCCGGAGGATGAAACCACAATGCTAACATTCACCAATGATCGAGCCATTTTTCTGCTCATGGCATCCGGAAACATTTACCAATTGGACGAAGAAACATTGAACTGTAATTTCATTTCGTTGGTACCAAAGCCCGTTAATCATACAACAGCTGCTTTTGCGCACGGATGCAGCGCGTACTTCATCGTCACGGACAAAGCCAGTGGCGAACCAGAAGTTCTTCGTCTGCACATTGCCACCGAATCGTGGACCAGTTCCGGTCGCATCCACGAAAGTTGGTTGAAGATTCACAGCGCCCATATCGGCTACCATTGACTATACGGTATAGCGCAGTCAGCCCTTGATATCCTCATCACACGACCGAAGACACTTAGTGAAGTTATCGAAAAGGACAGTTCATACCCATATTATGCTAATAACTGTATTACATTCTTTTCTCGCTGTTATTATTGCTTAGACCTCCACGAGGATTTTGCTTTTACGTTAGTCAGCTATTCACTAAAGACTATAACTGATATTTTACCAGCTAGTTTACTACTAAGTATTTCATCTATGACCGCTATACCACGGCCATTAACATACATTATATCTATGTTTTATTTATTAATTTACACTCTTCTTATTCATACCGTGACATCGTCCTATAGGTTATTTAATTCGATATCGACAAACTTACTGCCACTCGTAAATATATATTTTCCCTTATTTTTCATTTTCATGTTGTATTATGAAATGTACATATTTTTACAAATAATCGTAGCCTTACTGCTTATTCGGCATACATTCATTATTCTTTTGATTTATATCATTGCTTACACAATTGTCTCAATACAAGATAATTTTTATGAAAACTCGCTGTTCTTGACACTCAATGTGAGTATCTATTATTCCAAAGCTCCCTCTTGTATCACGCATCCACGAACACCCATATCAACATGCACACACGCTCGCTCGCTCGCTCGCTCGCACACACGCACGCACACACACACACGTCTGCTCATTTGCTTCAACTGACCGACCGACGGACAGATGGACAGACAGATGGATGGACCGACTGACCGACCGAACGACAGACCCACCCACCGAACCACCAACTCACCCAAATATCTTTCACCAACTCGCTCGCGCGCACACACGCACGTACACAAGTGCATACTCTCATATGCATGCACGTATGCACGCACGTCTGCCCACTTACTCCAACTTATCAACCATTGGATGGACGGATGGACGGACGGGTCGACGACTGAGCGACCGAGCGACCAACCGGCCGACCAACCGACAGACCGACCGACAGACCAACTGGTGAACCAACTGACCAACCGACCGACCAATCGGTCGACTGACCGACCGACAGACCGTCCCGACTAACTTGCTCATCCACCCACCCACCGGACCACAGAACTACCGACGGAACCACGAACCAAACCATCAACTGACCAACCGACCAAACTAAATCTCACTCACCAACTTTCTCGCATGCACGCGAGCATGTACGCACCACACGCACTCACGCACTCACGCACACACGCACGCACACGCGCGCGCATTGCACGCACATGCACCACGGACACATGAATGCGCGCCCGAGCACACGCACGTAGGGGCGCACGAACGGACGCGTGCACGAACGCACACACACACACACACACCCACCCACCCACCCACCCACCCACCCACCCACCCACCCACCCACCCACCCACCCACCCACCCACCCACACACACACACACACACACACACACACACACACACACACACACACACACACACACACACACACACACACACTACAGTGGAACATGTCAATAGCGCCTAACAGATGACATCAGATTACAGCTACTAAGCTATGAATGCAAAAGGTATGGCTTACCCCTAAATGTCAGGTGGCTCCAAACAACAGGTCACACACGCACCATATTGCTCCAAATGAGAATTGACCTTTCCAGTTTAGCTATGCCCCGCCCATCTCTATCTATGCTCCACCCATACTTTGCTGTTGGGATTGATCGATCCCTGAATGCCCTAACTATCAATTTCCTGAAAACTATAGGACAGGTAAGCTGTTGAATAGTTTGTAACTCATTTGACTTGGTGCTGTTGCTGCCTAATATTTATTAAATAGTAAAGACAAACAATTCGTACAACAACGCATAGTCCGTCTTCAAATATGCATTCGTGATGTACTTAGCGACGTCATTCATTTTTTACACGTCACGTAGTTGATTATGACGTCATAGGATGGAATGATAAAGTGGAAAGGTGTATTGTACTAAGCGAAAGTAACCCTAAACAGTATGTGCTCCTAAATGACAGGTACTCTGAAATGGCACGTAATCCCTAAATGACAGATGACCTAAAAGGACAGAACAAAACACTAAAAGGACAGCTGACACATGGCGTAGGAATTTATTTTTACCAGTTTTGCAACACTTGTAAGATGAGCAATGATGTTCCCAGATTCATATTTTAAGACACGTATGTCAGACACAAAGGAGTCGAATGGTGAATGTATCTTACTTCGTGCTGATGAGAAGTACAGAAAGCACAGAATCCTGGAGTCACTCCGCTGCACTTCAATCGACATACACGTGAACTCCGCTGCAGTTCAACCGACATACACATGAACTCCGCTGCAGTTCAACCGACATACACATAAACACGGTTCTGTCCGACATTTTGAATATCTAATTAGCCAGAGTAAGACTAAACGTAGACAAACGCACATGAGTCGACTACTCAATCAATTTAGCTTGTTTTGGTTAAACAGTTGCATATTAAATATTCGATTTCAAATCGTTTAAACAAAAGGCCCTATGCGGCCATATGAGTGCACAGGCTTGGCCGTTGACCATGTGAGCTCAAAGTTAGCAAAATCGTCGAGATCCCAGGATTTAGAAGTATTATGTTTATTTGATTGTGACAGGCTTAGTTGGTGGGATAATAGACCTTTCTATTTTTAGCTATGCCCCGCCCATCACTAGCTAAGCTCCACCCACAACTCGCCGTGTTGGGATTGATCGATCCTAGAATGCCCTAACTATCAATTTATGGCAGCAACAACGACCAGTCAAATTGATTTCAAAATATTCAACAGAATATTTATTAAATAATAAAGACATACAATTTGTACAACAACGCATAGACCGTCTTCAAATATGCGTTCGTGACGTACTTATCGACGTCATTTATGACGTCATTCATTACGATGTTATTCTACACATCACGTAGTTGATTATGACGTCATATGATGGGTGGATGCTCTGGAAAGTTGAATTGGCAATGGCTGATCCGCTTAACTAATTGAATAGTGTTTGTTGCACCAAGTTCGATCCTGTTAAATCTTGTAACAAGTATAGCTGTATTCCACAATTTATGTACGAAGTCACCATATAATTGTTCAGCTTTAAGTTCTTCACTTCCACCTTCCGTGAAGTCGATAATTATTAGCAGGAGGGGTGGTGCTTTAAGATTCTTCTCAATTTCTCCTGTAACGTTTGATTTAGGAGACGTTCCAGAAATCTGCCTTTGGTTAGGAAGAAGGAAGTACTTGCTAGTTCATGATGAAGTAATTAGGATATGATGTATGTTCGTAACCTTGTATAGTCAATGTATCGTGTAACTGACTCTCATGCTCACTCCGTCCCTCCTTCCCTCCCTCCCTACCTCTCTCTCTCCCTCCCTCACTTCCTCCCCTCCCCATCCCCCTCTCCTCTCTCTCCCTCTCTCCTCTCTCTCTATCTCTCTCTCGCTCGCGTCCTCTCTCTCTCTCTCTCTCTCTCTCTCTCTCTCTCTCTCTCTCTCTCTCTCTCTGTCTCTCTCTCTCTCTGTCTCTCTCTCTCTCTCTCTCTCTCTCTCTCTCTCTCTCTCTCTCTCTCTCTCTCTCTCTCTCACTCGCGCCCTCTCTCGCTCTCTCTCTCTCTCTGTCTCTCTCTCTCTCTCTCTCTCTCTCTCTCTCTCTCTCTCTCTCTCTCTCTCTCTCTCTCTCTCTCCAGAAAAGTGAGGCAAATTTTGTTGAATGTTTTGAAACTAATTTGGCTTGGAGCTGTTGCTTCCTATGACAACAGCACTGAACATGTGCCAGTCAAATTAAGTTCAAAATATTCAAAGCTGTTTTAGAATTTAAGATACTAGAATTTCGAGGATTAATATGGTATATTTCAAGTTAAGTGGAATAGCCTGCACCCGCCCAACATCCATTAGATGCATTCTGAGAATCAAAATTTCAAGATTTTCAGAGATGTAGAGGGGTGCTGGCCTATATCCTGATCGTTCCACCTCGGAGTTGTCTGTATCCACATAAAAACTTAGAGTGAGCCTTGCTACCTCCATAACACCCTTACTATAGGACACTTAGAATTTGATGGATGCTCATACACAGCTCTCCCTTCCCTCCCCATCACACCTCTCTCTCTCTCTCTCTCTCTCTCTCTCTCTCTCTCTCTCTCTCTCTCTCTCTCTCTCTCTCTCTCTCTCTCTCTCTCTCTCACACTATCAATTTCCAGAACACTATACGGGTAAGCGTGCAGTCAAATTACTTTCAAAATATTCAACAGCCTGTTTATTAAGTGGTAAAGACACCCAATTCGTACAACGAGTCGGACTATTAAACGCTAAATACGGACTATTTTGAATCATTGCAGATACCAGCTTTGTATAGCTCTTTACGCATCGCCGTGACAAACATCATTTACAGTTGTTGCGCCTTCTTAGCCATCGCCCTATCGCACGGTCTCGCCCTCAAACGGCGAAGCGATGTGAGTGGGCGTATGTTAGTACGGTGATTCGCATGAACGCCTCCAGACTGTCCTATGAGTGCGTAAGCGTAATGTAAGTTCTTTCAATGTGGGGGAAGGCGCCGAGGGGGAACTCTATATACCGTATTATTGGTTTTATGACATACATATCGGTAATTGTTGCCTACGCAGTAATATTCACCCACATTCTCAGAAATACACACTGTGCTTTTGTATGACAAAGGCCTACCTATTTGTACTTATATGAGAATCTTTGCATGAATTCCATGTTGCTTAATATTACGTAGGCAAGTTGAAATACGCACTTTGAGTTTATATTCATTATTCCATTACACAGCGTTTAAGTATCTATTGATGTCATCACTGACGTCAGAGGGCACACTTTTAAAAAGTTAATTTATTTCACTGCGCGTAACTTAGCGATGAATTTACAAGATACCTTTTCTAGGGCCAAGATCAGATGACGTGGTTCATCGTATAATCATCGGCCCTGTCACCATTTATCAGCAAAGACGTCAATAGATAATCTACAAACAATACTCCTTAACCTAAAAAGGTACACGTTGACGTCATTTGTGACTTCATATGGCGTCATGTGCTGAATGTATGTCCAGTTTCGAAATGGCGGGAGTGTCGGTTTCACTAGTGCTACTTTAAACAAGGCTTGTACCGAGTGTTTCTAAGCACGAATATGGGATAGGCCCAATGTCAATATTATTGTCTTAAAGGTGACTACAATTAGACCTACCATTGAAAAGAAAATGTCATTTAGAAAATAAAATCCATAGTTAAAAATATGATGATATCAATCATTTATTGATTAACCCTTTGAACCCTGAATTCCCAGAATCGCAATTTCAAAGTTACTATACAGATAAGCTGTTGCATATTTTGAAACCAATTTGACTGGAAGTTGTCGCTGCCATAAACCCTCCAGTAAAATTAGTTTCAAAATATTCAACAGAATATTGATTAAATTGTAATTGAATTTTCTAATTCGGTCTGTGGGGCACATAGGGTTAATTAAAGCCCTCTCTCACAGCGTTGTTATGGGGCCGCTATCGGACCAATACCAGGCCGTGTTGTCAGGGATAAGCCACAAAATCTCAAATTTATGACAACCTAAACAGTAAGTTCATGATTTTCTTAACGTTAACTTGACTTCTCCCTGGCATTAGGATGGTGGTCACAGAAAAACGAACTACATTGCAGTTTATTTGCGAGGATAAACCCATGGGAGATAATCATTTTGCCTTGTTAGATATTAAAGAGAGATCTCCCTTGAAACTAGAGGCTGAGCATAAGCAGTATTGGTAGAGCGAATACTGCGAACGGAAACTTAAAAGGATCAGAGGCTGAGACAGTTATGCCCTCCAATGCCACCGGCTCTAGCCCAGTGGACCCACAGCTCCAGGTCCCTGTATGAGACAGAAAACGTAGAAGGGTAGAGGAGCCCAGGGAATCACTCCCTCCTACAAGCCGCCAAACACCGCCAAGAACCACCCTTGGCTACACCAAACCAGGGATCACTAACACTGTCTCAGCCTTCATGGCCGAGTTGAACGATCTCCACTCTGATTTTAGCCACAAACTGACTAAACTTTAAGCAAACTCAGACTGCCAAACAGATTGCCAGTAGCTTGCCATGAGACTAACGGCTACTAAAAGGCCTTCACGAACGCAATCAGTGCTGCTACTACACTAGGAGCGCAGAATGCCATAGCCACCACCACCAACGCTATAGGCATGAAGAACGCCAACGTTCCATCAGCCCTAGAACTCACAGACCAAGGCCACGCCCTCGCATCCAGATGGTCTAGGGCCCCTCCATAGCAAGTGGTAACACTGCCTCGAATCAAAAGAGAGACCCCCTACAGGCGAGCATAATAGCAACGCCAACATACAGCAGATGCTGCCACGCCTTGCAGACCAATCCAGGCCGCCACGACCATTCATGGGGGTCAGCAGCACGGATCCCCCGACCCAACAGACCCAGAGTCAACACCATGGAGGAGACCCAAAGAATCCCGTTGGATTCACCAACTCCCCACCATGGAAGCAATAGAAATTAACTTAGCAGGGTGGGGACGCGCCTTTCCATGTGGGTCTAACCCAACACCCACATACGTTGTTATTATCCTTTTATTATGTTGTTATTATCCTTTTAGAATCCGGTCCAAGCCTTTTTCATACTTTTTCATTGACCACAGTAGTTGCACTCCGTAAAACTTACCTTTTATGACGTCACACCTATGACATCTCTGTCAACCGAGGCGGCTGCCGCCATAAACATCCCCAACAACCACCCCCCCAACAGACATTAGTGCCACTTCTGCAACAAAAATTATGCAAATGCGTGTGGCCTGAAGCGCCACATAGTTTCCCACACAGTGGGTTTGCGCTTCATGTACCTTCACGCACATACAAGCCCTACTCCCAAACACTCACGTAAATCCACGCATGCTCACAAACACTAACGCACACACCATATGGGACACGAACCCCATACGAAATATGCCACAAAAAGCACTATTGCCTCTGATGAGTTCAAATTTTTATGAACGAAACGTTATAAAGTCTGAATCATGCATAAACTGAGGACATCAAAACCTAAACCGCTGAAATGGTCTTATACCCACCCACCTGCCACAAGAACACCACTACCAATCACTACAATTTCCTACCGCCCCCCCCCCCCAAACCCCATACCACACCCCTTAACAATAGCCTCAAAGACACCCCAAATGATAAAGGACCAAAAAGCTATCAAAGGCCGCCAAACCCGCCCAAATCGCCAAAAAAACCACCAAAAAGCCGCCAAGCCGCCAGGCCGCCAAGCCGCCAAGCCGCCAGGCCGCCAGATCACCCATCCAGTCTCCCACTGCGCATGCACAGACACATGCGCACACCCACATAGCCGCGAACACCAGACCGCCAAAAAGGGTATAAAAGGGGCCCCACAAAAAAATCTCAGACCATTCAGACTTTCAGGATTACACAAATACGTAATCGAGCGTCAGGCTTAAGAACCAAACTACTGTTCTCAATACGTAGTTACTAACCAGTGTTGATAGAGTGCCTAGCTTATGTACCCGCCTAACTGCAAGCATATATTTATAAGCTCAGACTACGCCATCATCATGAAGAGGCAGCTAAATATTCTTCTAAGGAGTTTTCCTCACTTACGCCCTATTTACGCATCCCCCGTACCCTACGTGAGTACGGCCCCAGATGTTTCACGTAGATGTACGGATAATGAATGTTGGATGAACATTGATGAATAATAATACCCGAGGTTATTCTGTCCTTTCTGTCTATTTTAGGGATATAGTGATTCATTTCTAGCCACGCCCCGCCCATTTCTAGCTAAGCTCCGCCCACGCCTTGCGCGTGCTGGGATCGATTTATATAGTTTGTCTCTCCAGAATCCTATTTTCATGGTAGCTATACACGTAAGCTCTTGAATATTTTGAAACTAATTTGACTGGAGGATGTTTCTACGGCCCCAGTTAAATTAGTTTTAAAATATTTAACATAATGTTTATTAAAAAGTAAATCCACCAAACACATACAATCTGTAGGCCTACACCTGACGGACCTTTTAATGTTAATGACGGAGGTAGATACGTCACTATGTTTTGCAAAGTCAGCCTACATGGGGGTAATTGATTATGACGTCATATTCTTGAGTGACAGATCGGATCCCTCCATTGTCAATGTGATTCGTGAATTTCATTTTGAATTTTTTCGTAAGATGTAGAATTATTGCATTAATTTTTTTAAAACAGGGCCATCGGTGACTGTTAAGTTCAGAGATCCTCAACTTATATATATGTATATGATTGGATATTCAGCAAAAGTCCGGAAGGCTGATTAATACCTTTTGTATTGCATAAGTCGAAAGTGGGCATAACTCCATATAAATTGATCTTTCCAGTTTATCTATTCATCATCTGACTTCATATGACGTCATAATCAACTAAGTGACGTGTATGGTGACGTCATAATTAAGTTTGGCACGAACGACTCGATTTAGTCCGTTTTAACCCTTAATAGTCCCCCACGTTGTACGAATTGTATGTCTTTATCATTTAATACACATTCTGTTGAATATTTTGAAACTAATTTGACTGGGCGCTATGGCAGCAACAGCACCTCAAATTAGATTCAAAGTATTTAACAGCTTATCTGTATAGTTTTCTGGAAACTGAGAGTCAGGTAGTTCTGGGATCGATTGATCCCAACACGAGCGAGGTGTGTGTGGAGCTTAGCTAGAGATGGGAAGGGCATAGCTAAAACTGGAAAGGTCCATTGACGGAACAGCCTCAAACTCGAACTTGATCTGTAATTTCTCGTCAACTAATAACTCAATGTACCGATTTTCATTTCAATACGTTAAAGGGGACAGACGGATAGATGGACAGACAGACAGACGGGTTACCAGCGAGCAAACCTATAGCCCACCCGGGTTTTAACGGTACCGTAGTGGACTAATAAAGTTAAGCTTGGAAGAAAGACACTTTCTTTGAATATAAATGATTGTAGCCTTGATAGTCAGTGTTCGTTTGTGCCACATGTTGATGATGGCCACTATCCGGTGGCTTAGGTATCCCAAATTTGTAAGAAATATTAATTATCCCATTTCACCAGATCATAGACCACAGTTATTCAAAATATGTCTTATAGATATACAATTTGCACGTAATAAACCGTCTTATAGTGACGCATATTGAAGGGAAGTAACTCGCCCTGTTGACGCTTTATAGTATTATTGGTTTTCTCCCTTGGGCCAATATGACAACTTGTGGTTGCACGATAGATATGATGATCTCTAGATCGCTCATCCGTATACGAGTTGTACAGAACGCCAACCTTATTATAAGAGTCGTCGATGAAATGTTCCGCTTCAACCTTTGACAGAAATCATACTAAAATATTACGGTTAAAGTAGAAGTTGTTGTGATGTTAACAAAACCATGCATATTCAAAATGTATATATATAGGGGCCTATATTTTTATTTCGCATAGACATTTTGAATATTCATAGATTTGCTAAAATCTCAACAACTTGTGATGATGATGATGGTGATGATGATGATGCCAAGAAAATCCTGAAGTTTCGACTTTGATTGATAGAATTTATATCTACGTTCGCATGTATTCGCTGTTTAACGCAAAACGCTTAAGGTTGTATTGATTGTACACACGACGTCTTAGAGGTGGGCGGTGATGAGGTGGGCTTTGGAGCGCTGCTAATAGTTGACAAATCCGTTGGCAGCAGGGATATACATGTATGATCACGTGAGAGCTTACCAAGTCAAGTTGATGATGTCAATTTTGCTGATGTAATCGATTGTAGAAATGTATTAAAGCCGATATGGTAAACCTGTCTTCAGATTTTGTGAGGAATAGGACACATGTGTGAAATTCAGAGGAGGAGGAGGAGGGGGAAGGAGGGGGTGGTGTGGAGTGGAGGGGTCGGTGGGGAGGAGTAGGGGTAGGATGGGGTTGGAGTAGAAGGAGGAGGAGGAGGAGGAGGAGGAGGAGGGGAGGACGATAGCATCATGTTGGTATAGATGTTGTCCTCGGCGTCCTATGAATTTGCCAGGCCTTAATGTGTGTATCATAGAATGAAAGCCACAAGACCACATCCAATTCGAATGCCTTAATCGTCACCCGTTCAAAAATCACAAACCACCGGCACAATCAATCACCTTGCGCATGGGCAGCACACGCCCGGTGACGCGATGCCCATTAAACACACACATGCTGTTAAATAAATGCGGATATTCAAGTGAACAAATCTAATTTATGTGATTGTTTCAACATTCAATATCTACATACGACCTCACATATATTATACTTTCTTTGGCCACTTTAGTCTTCGATGAATCTGACATCTGCACGCATGCATGTATGTATGGAACATGCTCTTTTAGAATAAGCACTGACGTTAACGTCAACAGCCAGGGGATATTTGCTATCTACTGAAGTACTTGTCCCGCAGCACTCTGCCAATGACACGGACACAAACTACATATTAGTTAATATGTAAAAGCTTATGTCTCTAGAGAGAGAGGGCGGGCGGGGGAGGGGTGTTAACGGAGAGAGGGAGGGATGGAGGGGAGTACGATGGAGGGATGTTGACTGAGAGGGAGATGGAGAGAGTGCGGGTAGAGGGAGGGGGGGGGGGCGGCGTGGTAGATAGTCTAAGTCCTGTCATTGAAACGGGAGGGAAATAGAAAGAGATGCGGTATGGGCAATGTATGCTAGAAGGGGATGAAATACTATAGTTTCATTATTTTATTTGCTCTCAATAAACAAATCTTGAATATCATACTTATTCCAAAGAGAATGCCATTCTGTACTTTTACAGCTGGTAACATCTTACAATATCGACATGTTGGTCATATATTATTTGTTCTCTACAATTTCCCCTAGTTTGCTTTGCAAATGTCGAGAATTTATCATAGCAGGTTGAAGGAAAGCTGATGAACATTGCCAAGGCCACATTGCTATGCCCTGTTGTCATCCACTGGAGAAACAGCATGCGGCACACAGAATGAAGACCAGTCTGTATACAAATGATTTTGATTTTAATAATTAATCCCACAATTCAGCAGCAGAACGAACGAATTACGGCGTGCAAAAGCTGCAGACTGCAATGTGTGAAGAGAAAACACAAGTTACGGGAGACTGGAACCAATCTAGCGGATAGATTGGAAATGGCAGGGTAATTGCGATATTTAGGGTACCGCCTGGATGGCTTAAGCGTTACCGTACCACAACTGGGACAGCTTAGACGATGTTTGTGTTCGAGAAATCGGCATAATTATCCCTGAAAAAACAGACAGTTTTCAGCTCATGTAACTGAAAGTGGCCCTGAGTTGGCGCGAAACATCGAAATCAGTTGTTTGTTCAAGCGAAAATATATAGCCTATGTGAATAAAGGTATAGCGCAATTTACCAGTAGTTCGTATTGCTAAACATTGAAACCTGCCTAAAGCCGACCACCCTTTGGATCACCAATAATTAGTCACTACAAACATATGATCTCTTAATACAAGCAAGCTGCTATAGGATGTGCCATGCCGAGCTAAGGTATGTGTGTCGCTTAAGACACGTGGTTATTCAATCACTTGTTTTAAAGTACACATTTTTGTGTCTCCAAATGCCAGGTGCTCTATTGTGCATGTTTGACTATATATTAATATGACTCTCCCGCGGGTGTTAAACATAGTAATGCAATCTACACTTGACATGTGTCAGAGTTTGAAAAACTGACAGCTTCTCATTTGAAATGAATCGTTCTTGTCAGTTTTCTCGCATCTGGCTAATTCTATGAGTATATCGAGTTGACGGAAAACCCTTAACAACGTCAATGTGAAGAGATCATGAATATTATGGGATAGATTCAAGACTTGGCTACTATGTTGACAGGTTTCTCTAACTTTATTTTATTTTCTTAGTTCTAAATTAAAACATTATTTGAAAATTGAATGCCTTATCTTCGTTTGTAATGCAATTGAAGCTATCGTAAGGCCAATATACCGCCAAATTAAACCAAAATAAATTCATGGTTCTAACATTCCATATCCGATCTTTTAGCGAGTTGCAACAATTCACTAAAAGATTGGAAATCGGATGTTAGAACCGTGAATGTATTGTGGTTTAATTTAGATTAAGATATGCTGATGATTGGTGACTGTTTTCTACATCTGAAGGAGTGCAAATCTCTTTCAGTTTCAATCAGTTTTCTTCACCTTCCCCACTGTGGGTCTTGCCCATTGCCAGCATCCTATGCGCATTTAGGTTCGTTTTCGCCTTTGGTGATCTTAGATTACTTAACACGATGGTGTTATGGCGTCCTCTGCATGCATAGTACTGTTTGGTACTTAGTACTGTCGAAAATCCCAAGATTTTCTGAGCGGATACACCATCTGGATTTCGAGGAACGTATCCAAACATTGACCTTCGCTGTTGCGCGCCTCTCCCAGAAACTGGAACCGTATCGCCAAGTTTGGACAGTGCTGTGTTTGCAATTAGGCTGTGTGGTGAGCGGTGAATCATGATGACTCGCTGGTGTTTGCCATTGCGCTCATCAAACTTGTTCAGGCGAGTCTGGAGCTACCTAGCGATCGTAGTTGTAAAGCATTCTTGAGACACGTGTAGCATTGCGTAGGTGCATCTGGACCTTCATGTCAATTTTCGAGCAGCGAATCCACAATTTTCAGAAGCAATGTCTCCTGTTCCATAACGGTTTGAAATGTCAGATCAATTGCAGAGAAGTGAGACTAAAGATCTGCTCTGTGTGTATCAACTGGTACAGGCGTGGGGTGGTGGAAAAGTTGAAATTAATCCAGAGAATTAAGGATGGAAGGTCACTGACTGGAAAATGATCTCACTCACGACAGATTTGGAACTGGCTCCTAAGGCGATATTAGAGGTTATTTGTAAATATAAGACGTGTTGCAGAACGAAACACTATAGTTGGAGAGCAGTAGGTCTCGACTGTACACCAGCTTGTGATGAATGTAGGGACATCTGCGTAAATATGAGGCGAGATAACATTGATGAGAATTCAGGGGATAGTGATTTGTGAAGTCGCAGCTGATGGTGGTCAATGTACGGCTTCACACAGCTCCTTGGCCTATTAAACCGCATACATTTAATGACATATACACGCTAGAATTATTATATATACAGGCCTCTGTATGAATCCAATTAATTTGGGTCGATGCAGAAGCATATATATAGCTAGAGTATGGCACGTTTGATGGAGAATGACACGCTAATTAAATTACAAATAACTATCTTGAAGATCAAACCTATTACTAGATGTTGAAGGATACCATTAGATGGCATATTTAACTGAAATAACTTTTTCAGCCATACATGGCATAGACATCAAACTTAATGTCCAAGCCGGACAAAACCCGCTTCAGTGGTGGTCTTGAGAAATGTCCAATTGCAGGTCAAGAGAAGACCTTTTAGATTTACCACAGAAATGATTGAGCCAGTCATTTAAAGATAATCTCTTGGTCTGCATAAACGTACTTTCTATGAGAAAATTTAAATTTTATTGACCGAATTTCGCTACCAAAGGATTATTGAACAATTTACAACAAGGTATTGCAAATTTACACTGGTTTGCCTGTGTGATCCATCGTCGCCACCTCCCAGTTGGAGAAAAAACTACCACTGTCAGAGGGCAATTTTTGCTTCGCTTTATTTTCCACACGCCTTCACATCTCACATAATTTGAATCCATAACGTGCCTAAATAAATTGCCCAACGGCCATAGTGCTCACATAGCTGATAGGGAACTGTAAACATGGTTACATTAATTAATGCACAATAAGCATCATTGGTCAATCAGGCAAGCATTGGCATAGACCAATGGGGCAATGATCCTTATCATTATTGACCAATGAGGCAATCACCCTTGCTACTAATGACTAACAACGCAAGTATTACTGACACTGTTAACCAATGGGACAAGCTCCATTTGTCAATGGTACAAGTGTAACTGATGCCACTGAGGTTGCGCCCTCTCTGAAGTCGGGGTCGGGGTGGGGGTGCTGTGTGTTGGAGGGTGAGGGGTGGAGGAGGGTTGGTCAGGTGGTTATTTAGCATAAGTCGGGGGCCAAAGGAAACTATATGATATTTACATACAAAACTGAGGCGATGTCAAACTGGCTGCCTCCGAACACCCATATTAAAGAAGAGTTATATCCTATTGCCCCTAAAGCAGGTACATGTCCGCCATTGACAGGTTTAACACATTTACCTCTCAAGTATATGTTTCTCTATGTGTGACGCCATATTGTCTAGTAGAAAATACAATTCATAGCAATAACTTATAATATATAAGTGTTTATTCTCCCAGCATCGTTACATCATCAGCTGCTGAGAGTTGTCAACCAAGATAATAGTGTAGGGCCTATATGCAGCTTCTCGTGCAGGATACCAAATCACTCCCACTTCAGCCAATATTTACTAAATAGCTCGATGCTGGAAAAGTGGTAAAACGCATGCATGTCTATCTCTCCACCACCATCACTCCTCCCCCCCCCCCCCCACCTACCTCCCCACCCCACCACCACCCTCCCTCTCTCTCTCTCTCTCTCCCTCCCCTTCCCTCTCCCTCCACCCCCTCTCCCTCTCTTTCTCTCCCTCCCTCCGTCCTCCCACCCTCTCTCTCTCTCTCCCTCTCTCTCCCTCCCTCCGTCCCCACCCTCTCTCTCTCTCTCTCTCTCTCTCTCTCTCTCTCTCTCTCTCTCTCTCTCTCTCTCTTTCTCTCTCTCTCTCTCGCTCTCTCTCTCGCTCTCTCGCTCTCTCTCTCTCTCTAGCTCTCTCTCTCTCTCTCTCTCTCTCTCTCTCTCTCTCTCTCTCTCTCTCTCTCTCTCTCTCTCTCTCTCCCTCTCCTTATAAAAGTGTGCCATGCATTTATACTAGCCTAACATTTTCAATCAATTCGGAAGTGTTGAAAACCGCGTTGACTTGCCACATCCACCATACCTATTCCATTTTGTTCTCTGGCGTTTATTAGAAAACATTACTGCTTGAAACATCAGTAATCTAAGATATAAACAACTTCCAACCTCCAATTTTAAAAACAAAAATCTTTATCCTATCAACATCTTTATAAATATGCTATTTTCCAACAAATAATCCTCTGTGGAAAGTTGAATAATGGACACATTATTTGTCATAGACATATCCGTAGCGGCATATTTAATACCGTATAAATGTAAGCATCTCAGGTGTTACGCTCAATAAAACACGACTAACAAGTTAAATACATGCCATCATGCGCAATGCATCTTGCTTGATTTCAGTCGAGACACCGATTAGGCTGAGCATATCTCTGATATTGCATATCCTCAGTAATTAACCCGTATACCGCTGAATTCTCTGTTTTTTGGTTATTCACGTCATATTAGTAGGCCCTATATTATTTGATGTTAATTGTGAGAATGATGTTTCTAAAAGATGTCGCTGTCTATGACTTTGACAGCAACATCTTTCAGAAATATCAATCTCAAGATTATCGATAGTCATTCTTCGACAAGTTATTTCTTGCACAGTTTTCTATTGTGTGGCATACGGTGAGTGCGTATTGACTGTCTGCCTGTCGAATTTCTGCAGACTACATTTTCCATGGGGTTTAACTCTGGATATGTTGAATATTTTGAACACAATTTGACTGAAAGTTGTTGGTGGCTAAGCCACCAACAAGTTTCAGTCAAATTATTTTCAAAGTATTCAGCAGGTCCAGAGTTATTGCCCATTGAAATTATTGTCTGGTCACTCGCAGCAATCAGACGGCTAGGCCTAAATACTGAACCTAATACTATAATTGTATCATAATTTTGTCTCTATGAAATTAGCCTATTTTGTCATGCTAATTGTACTTTAATATATATCCATGTCAATCATATCAATGATAATGTAGATTTCTAACCGTACCTCACAGGCGCTCTGGCGATTGTAGCATCTGTTTGCTTCAGAGGTGGACATTTTCTACGCATCTCTGTTAAATTTATGGATTGTAACTGAATGCCGATCGCTTATGTAGCCATAAAATATGTTTTTCTACGTAGTTTTAAATTAGATTATGTTTCCAGAGGGGAAACACGTATCGTAATAAACACTCAATATGATTTCTGATTCGAAATTAATTATCTAAACCACGTTTTATTTTATGGAGCGCTAATCATAAGCCTGGAAGTTTGTATTCTACGCATGTAATGTTCTGCCCTGTATTGCATGGTATGCTGTTGTCAACGACGATTCTGGAGTCTACCACAGTCTTACGTGGGTGTAGGAACAGGGTGGAGGTGGTCAAAGGGGGGGGGGGAGCGATATCCCCCAGGTTTTGCTTTCCCATAGTGTATCCCCATAGCGCCCCCAGGTTTTAGCCCCTGTCTTACTTCACAGATCAGTTGCTAACTGGCTACGGCGTGGGCCCTACTCCATGCATATGGGTTTTAGGGGTTTAAGAGGTTACATATGACGAGTGGTGATTCAAGCGAAAACGGGCATTCTAATGTCAATCAGAAATACACAGATTGGTGAGCCCTTATGGAGAGGGGCTATACACTAGTAACTCTCGAAATATGCATTAAGCAGGGTGGGCTTGTACAACTATAGTCCAAGAATTGTTCAAAATCTGAAAACAAACTTGACCCTGTACACATTAGTGGTTGTTCACTTTCAATAGACCTTTCCGCTTTATCAACCCATCCTATGACGTCATAATCAACTACGCGACGTGTAGAATGACATCATAATGAACGACGCCGTAAATGACGTCGATAAGTACGTCACGAACGCATATTTGAAGACGGACTATGCTTTGTTATTAGAATTGTATGTCTTTACTATTTAATACGTATTCGGTGGAATATTTTGAAACTAATTTGACTGGGCGCTATTGCTGCCATAGGCAGCAACAGAACCAAGTCAAATTAGTTACAAAATATTCAACAGCTTGCCTGTGTAGTTTTCATGAAATTGATAGTTAGGGCGTTCGGAGATCGATCAATCCCAACACGGCAAAGTGTGGGTGGAGGTCACGTAGAGATTGGCGGGGCATATGTAAAACTGGAACGGTCCATTAAGAGCAGAGCACACGTGACAGGATAGGTCAACACGGTTGAAATGACGCTTATACAGGTTTTAATATTTGACCTATACCAAACTGCATACCGGCCGAAATACACTCATTTGACCATACATTGTGAATGCAAGACTGTAGAATAACAAAAATTCGCACATCCATCCAATTTGTCGTGAGGTAGAAGTACTGGAGAGTCGAAGTTTCAGCGCAAATAGTCAACTATCTAGGTCACAGGGTCACTAAGTGCATATTGGTATGCACAGTTTCGGTCATAACGCGGGAATGCAAGGTAGTAGAATCACCAAATTTGACATATCCATTTATATTTTGTTTTCTTTGAGGTCAAAGGTCAGATATCACGGTCACGAGGTTACTAAGAATTGAGTGCATACCGGAATGCACGGTTATTACCATAACTCGGAAATGCAAGAAGGTAGAATGGACACATCTGGCACATCCGTTGAAATTTTAGTGGCATAGAAGTTGTTTGATTTTCAGCTCTATGGGTAACTTATCTAGGTCACAGGGTCACTAAGTGAAATGGTAAAATCGAGAGTAATGTATGAGTCTGCACTACCTCTGAGTGCAGTCTATAGTTGCCTTAGCAGCCGAAGCAAGACGGACAATTCAGAGGATCCAGACTTTGCTCATTTTCCCAGTTTGCCCATAACACGTATAATAGGCCGGTGGAAGAATCGCGTTTTGATGAATGAAAGATTCATTCATGTTATATATTTACTTGTTCGTCATGGTATTTACATCCCGCGAACCACTTTATAGGTCTATAAGGGACCTTTCCGGTTTTAGCTATGCACCCCCCCCCCCCGCCCATCTCTGGCTTAGCTCCACACCTCGCTCATGTTTGGATCGATCGATCTCTGAACACCCTGACTATCAATTTCCTAAAAAACTACACAGGCAAGCTGTTGAATATTTTGAAACTAATTTAACTGGTTGCTGTTGCTACCTAAGGCAGCAACAGCGCCCAGTCAAATTAGTTTCAAAATATTTAACAGCATGTTTATTAAATAGCAAAGAATTACAAAGACATACAATTCATACAAGGTGTCGGACTATTTCAGATTTGATGACGGTCTATATGGAACCCTTTGTGCCGTAATGATTGTAACGTCATCATACACACGCTGAGCTTATTATGACGTCATACGAGGTCAGATGATGGATGGACACTCTAAAAAGGTGTATTGACCTTTAGAGTCTTGATCATGCTCATGGTTGTGTCTTTGAAGTCTATGACTGGTTTCTGAACAACACAATTAGCTCTCATGATATCGTTATCTATGCATTTCATCTAATTGCATCATATCTCTGATGTACCCATGGCAAGCAATTCCATATCTCTAACAATAGAATAGCATATGAAATTTAATCATTGCCTCATCTGAATTCACATAATCGGCACAATTCGAGTGACACTTTATCTGTTTGCGCATCCACATAAGCACTGTAAGATGAGTAATTACTTCAATGAAAATAGCATCAAAGAGTGACGGAGAACTTGTTGAAATAAGGTGATGACAGACATCTGGAATCCCATTTGGTCCAACCTTCGAGAATCCTCTAAATCGATTAATGATCTAATATAGAGTAGGCTAGTGACATGAAGGTGGCAGACAACCATGCAAATGTGACAGTGCTTCATAGCATGATACCGATGACTGACAGAGTACATAGTCATACTGCTGGTACAATGACAATGGAAACTAAATAAATTAAAACCTTGTGTGTGTATGATTACTGTATTCTGGGGCTGTAGTAGTAGAAAGTTTTGCCCACTGTGTCTTGTCCTCTGCGAAAATCTTTAGCTTCCTCATGCCCATTCTTGATCTCAGTGTACCGAGTCCTATTTTCTTGAGGTCACCTCGCAGCACGCTTAATAGATTAGCGCAATGCCGTCATCTCCTAGCTTTATGTTTGCTGACTCCGAGTATGGCGAATTCCAAGACTCTCTGTGCTGGTGTGTTTTCTGGCATCCTTAGCACATGGCCAAACAGAGACCATCTTTGCTAAGCTAATTTTACGGACAGCGTCGACGTATTACACATCTTTTATAGTGCATCGTTGGAAACTATACTGTCTGGCCATCGGCGTTCAGTGATGTTACGGATGTGTTTCCGCATAAAGTATATGTAGACCCGCATTTAGTCCTTCCAGGCTCTTATAGTTATACAGCATCAATGATACGCCGGTTGTGTTTTATAAACGTAGTCTTTTTGTCAAGGACATCTTTGATCTACGAATCCATAGCTTCCAGAATGACTGAGAAGCTGTGTTCCCCGTGACGCAGCGTGCAACGATGTCAACAGTACGGAAAAACAGTGAACCCAGGATTGTAATTTTCTTCCATGGTTCACCGCCACGAAGTAGATCGTCATTCTCTTTAGTTTCACGCCTTGACAATATGTATATATGGGTGAACTTTGTTTTATAATCATTCATAAAGAGATTTTCAATTTTTCGTTTGCTTGTACCTACAGGGAATAGTTCGCCGAGGGGTTTCCAATCCTCGTCTATGAAGTCCACATCGTCGGCATATTCCATCTCTAGTGCCATTCTCAACATGGATGCTGGTGGTGGGGTGGGGGTTGGTCTTCCCGCACAGATTTCAATGCAGCAGCAAGGCAACAAACAGGTGAAAATGGCGTGGGATAGTTCATGTTCCTGTGGGGAGCCCATTGATGTCTCAAACTCTGTAGACTTTACTCTCTTGACTCGTACTCTGAGCTTGGTGTCTGCAGGCAGTAGTCTCGTTAATCTGAGCCCATCTCTTCATTGCAACTGATCGGGTGTAGTACATCCAGGATCTTTCAGCGTTTAATTGTATCTTAGACTCGTGACATGTCAATGCCCATTTTGTGGAAATTCCAGTGTTTGGGTATGACTACTGACATAAGCATGCGTTGAGCCCATACACTGTCTGCTCAGCTGCATCCACGTTTAAAGCCACCTTGACATGACCTAGTGAAGTCATCGATCTTATCTTGGATGCGGCATAGCGTAACATTGGATATGATTTTCCATATAATGTCGAGGCGTAGAATGGGTCACATATTTGCTGGAGGCTTGGCGGCTTTGTGGGCTAAAAGTAGCGCAATAAGCGTACCTTGCTCCACAGCATCGCTGCGAACTAAGGTGGTGCATATATGCTGAATTGATTAGGTGCGTGATCGGTTTTGAGATAATGTCACTTGCGTATTTGAATAGCTCATTGCCCATGCCATCAGGTCCATTTTAGGACATTCAGTGCCTTCTCAACCAATTTCATGATAACGATACAGGATAGTTGTTGAATATTTTGAAACCAATTTGACTACGGCAGCAGCACCACCCAATCAAATTGGTTTCAAAATATTCAATAGAATGTTTATTAAATAGTAAGACCATCAATGACATACAATTCGTACATCTGCCGGACTTCAATTTTCATGACCGAGCTAGATACGCCACTAGGTATTGCGACGTAAGTCTACATGTGGCGTAAATGAGTATGGCGTTGTATACTTGAGTGACAGATCGGATCCCTCCATTGCTAATAGACTGCTCATAGTAGCCTACATGGTCTGATACCACGATAACCATTTAATAACGTGCAGAACCATCATTCGGTGTTCCTGGTTATGATATAGGCTAGTCACGTGAAAGTATCGGAAGCAAAAAATGCATCTGTTGGTGCGCAATATATTATGAGTTTTACTTCAGCTTCAGCTAGATTAGAGAAACTGATATATCGAAATAATTTCATGAAAAAAAATAAAACTGTCATGTTTGTTTCATTGGAGGGAGATGTGATTATCCGTAATTTGTTGGACTGACTTGAACCCTTTTACGACGAAGGCGGCTAAAACCGGCCTCTGAAGAATTTGTGAGAATATACCACTGGAATGACTCGATAGTCATTCAAGTAGTAAAATTAAAAAAATAGTCTGCTCTTGACCTGCAAATGGACATCCGATAAGGAATTATTTTGTGGTGCTTGACTACATTTAGTAATAAACTCTACAGCAGCTCATATGCCTAATATAAAAGTCACATTTACACATTAAATTTGGTGTAATTAGCCTAAACTGAGCTGAAAAAATTTCTATAGTCCTGGCCATATCGCATTACGCTATTACATATAATCAATAATGCTTGCATGTTTCAGATATGAACAGAAGCATAAGTTTTTGCCCCCACACCCCGATCAAGGCGAAAGTAACAGGGGTATCTAAAGGGGACACGTACACCACCCCTATTACACCCTGACTCTAACAACCCATCTCTCGCAAGACAGCTTCCACATCACCTAGTGCAGGTCGAAGAGAAGCAGTTGAACATGTCCCTACTCAAAATTCAAATAGGGAATTTGAAGCTCCCTGAACCATTTGTGCGCCATAACAATATAGCTTTGGCACTGCCTGTCAAAAATGGTCAAAAGTTAAAGTATGTCGCGCTATGCCAACTTATGAATTAAAAAATTCATATTTCGTGTGCACATATGAGCTTCCAGTCGAATTGGTTTCGAAATTTTCAACATGATACGTGTTACATAATAAAGAATGTTATATATTAGCACTTACATCACACACTATCGCCCATGGGGACAAAATGGTGGCGATCAGCGTAAATAATTTTGATGTATAGACCTACAGATAAGAAAGGGAATTTATCGGGGAGAGAATGATATGCAATAAGAGAAAGTCAGCTAGAAGATGACATAACCCACCCTTACAGCCCCACCCCTCCTCCCCCCCCACCCCACCCCCACCCACCGCCAAAACCCGCTCTGACGGATGTAGCTACGGATAGACAGGATGGACCCATGAAAGAATTATTAACATTAAGCACATCATCATGTCAAGTTTCAAACGCGATTTTCGGGGCGTACGGATGGGCGGACCTACGGATGGATGGGACGGACCGATGGAATTTTTCCTAAGATTACACACATCTTTGGGTGGTGCACAATTATCATGCCAAGTTTCAAACATTTCTCTCTCAAACTGTAGAAGTTGCGGCGACACGATTTTAAGGACGTATGGTAGGACGGACGTACCTACGGATGCACAAGATGGACCGATGAAAACAATTTTAACATTAGGCACATCTTTCGGTGGTGTACAAACAATTCTCCCTCGAACTGTAGATTTTCGAGACGTATGAACGGATGTATGAACGGACGTATGATCGGACGGACGTACCTATGGACGGGCGGCATGTACCGATGAAAAAAATTAACATTAGGCACATCTGTCGTTGGTGTACAATCATCCTGTCAAGTTTCAAACAATTATCTCTCAAACTGTAGGAATTGCAGCGACAAGATCTTCGGGACGTACGGATGGACGGACGGATGTACAGATGTACGGACAGGGCCAAAAGCACAATACCCTCGCTACGCGTAGCGGATGGGGGTTGGGTGTACAATCAATATACCATAATCTATCAGCACATTACATGAATACAACATTTGAAATGAGGTTCGTGTTTCCTTAAGAATAATTCGCGTGGAATTGGAACGAGTTCATAAGAATAATCTTGTTTTCATCAGTAGATTCCGGGTCTGCTGGAGGTAGTTGCAGTTTCAGACAAAACAGTTTTCAACAACAACCTTATTTCAGGATGAACGCATAATGCCAGTGGGCGTTTGATGGCCTTTGACTAGTTACAAGGCGACATTTAAAGATGTAAAGCTTAATAACTAAACAATCCTTGAAGATAATAGACCTTTCCGGTTTTAGCTATGCCTCGCCCATCTCTAGCTAAGCTCCACCCACACCTCGTCCATGCTAGGATCGATCGATCTCTGACCTCCCTGACTAACAATTTCCAGAAAACTATACGAAAGTAATTCGACCGGACGCAGTGTCTGCCTATGGCAGCAACAACGTACAGTCAAATTAGTTTCAAAATATTCAACAGATTGTTTATTAAATGGTAGACATACAATTTGTACAACGTGCCGGACTACCAATCCTTAAAGACCAACTATATCGAGTCATTCATGCCGTCGTGATTGTGACGTCATCCTACACGTCACATAGTTGATTATGACGTCATATGACGTCATATGATGGATGGATGGACTTGGAAAGGTCCATTATTCACGATCGTGAGCGCATTAAACATGATTGACATAAGCGGTTTGAACCTTGATGTTGGCGCATCACGCAAATATTCGTTTTGCGTGAAACATTGCTGTTTGATTGCTTCTCTTTAGCGTTCAAGACACTAAGACGTATAAATGATAACACAACGCCGTCATTGCACATCGCTCTAGACGCATTAATACGGATTATATTTGAAATCTGTAAAACACCACAATGGCTGTAATTATAGCCGCAGCAATCCCCCGTTGACGCTACAATCGCACACCTCCAATGGGTGGCACCTTTAAACGCTCAATGGTCAAATTCCTGCGCTGATGGGTGATTCCGGTAGGACGATATTAGTAAATTCACTAAAGGTTCTGGTTAACGAGTAAGAGGAGAGTCTTAGTCGGTAACTAATGTAAACTAGGCCTATATATACGTAGTAGTTGTATTGACAGTTGACCATAGTTTGTCAACAATTTACACTGGATTTGCGGGATTCAGACACTTTATTTACGTGAGTAGTCAATGGAGGGATTTGATCTGTTACTCAGGCATCTGCCATCATAACGAAATACGTCACTTTTCGATTGACGCCACAAGCAAAATGACGAAGGTCCGTTGCGAAAGTGGAAATGGTCTGTGACGAACGTGTTGGAATTGTATGTCTTTGACTAATAAACAATTTAATAACGATTCTGTTGAATATTTTGAAGCTTATTTGACTGGGAGCTGTTGTATGTACACACAGCCCCCCCCCCCCCAGTCAAATTAGTTTCAAAGTATTTTCAAACTATTTAACAACTTACCTTTACAACATTTAAAAAATAGACATTATTTATTTAAATAGAGATTCGTGTTCTTTACTCACATACTAAGCTTATCTTGATTATCGAGAGGGGATGGTGGTGGTACTATGAATTATTTTTGTGACTCCAAATATTATCGCTACCATAGTCCGGCTTGTTGATTATTGCCACCATGTTTCACATTTTTGCTAGCCGCCATGCCCAATAATTGCTTAAAATGATGAACTGTTACACTCATTCACGAGATCTAGCTTTGTTGTACGGAACCACTTTTAGTTTAGAAATTAACCAATCCCGTCTCTTGCATTGTCGCTTTCCTCTGTTCAAATCTTGATACCATAAACCCAGATGACGCAGCTTACTGGGCCACTTCCAGGTCGATACCGCCTCGGTACTTTCAGTATCGGCCCGGCATCGGCCCGGCATCGGCCCAGCATCGGCCCGGCATCGGCCCAGCATCGACCGAGTAAGCTGCGTTATCAGGGTACCATGTTTTGATTGAACTGTTTGAGAATGGCAGATGATTGATTCTGATTTGTTACGGTGACACGTCCAAAGGACATTATTCCACCGTCTGTTGATTCCTAGATTGTGCACATGACGTGCATCCTGTATTTGTGTTTTATTCCCGCACGCGTCCTATATTTTAACCAACAACGCGCACGTTAATGAAATATACATCATTTAGATATTTGGATATTTGTTCTTAAACACACATGTCAATTAAAACCTAATTTTGACGAGATACCTGATCATAACGCAATTTATTGAAACATAAACGCAAGGATTATCTACAATCGAGCATGCGCATTAGATCAAATAAACGGATGTAGCCGCGCAATCATATGCAAAAGACCGGATCACAGCCGTCAGTGTTGTCCCAAGTACACGCGGGCTTGTTCCCGAGACACGGCGTCGATTTGTTTATTAATTATGGAACACAAGAATACACGGCGGACGGGCACTACACAAAGTTTACCACGGGAAGTGTTATAATGGAGTTTGTTTAGCAAAGTTATGGAAATAATTCGTTAATTTGAATTATTGTCTTCAATTTTAAAAAGTTAAAGTAGGCCCAAATATCAGCCACATTCATGTGTTGAGCGAAGGGTGGATTCAGGAATTCTTTAAAAGTGTGGTTCTGGATGGGTTCTAGAATAAGTACCCCCGTCTCATTGTTCTGAGAATGTATGAGTTAATAAGCAGACATTTCTGGGAGTAAAGGGGTGGGTGGGTAGGGTGGCCCGGGGCACGCGAGCCACCCCTTAGATGCATGTCCGGGACAATCAATTATGCGTTGGTTCCAATATGTGTTGACCAAATGCCCAGTGTTTTGCAACTGGTCATGTGTCATAAGTTCGTGTACTGAAATGGGTGTTGTTGCTACATTTCAGCCTTTATTTTTTGCTTTAGCTTGATCCTTTAGAGCCAAGAAGTTACGAAATATCGGAGTAATTGGTATCATTTTAAAGCTTATTCTATCCCCTTTAAGAATATATAATCAAATGATATACTGAGTACCCCTTAAAAAATTGATATAAAGTTTGCGGCACGTTGACGGTGGTGGAAGATACGGAGCGGAAGTTCCGGAGAGGGAAATAAAAAAAATTATATACCCGACTTTGTAATGTCAAAGTGCATGTATTTTGTATTCAACAGATGGGTAGTCTAGATTTTAATATATTTTACAGCAATGTTTTTGCTAAGACGTTTCAAAATCAAGCTGAAACAAGGAATTAAAACTAAGCTGTAGCATTACCACATATAAATAAATAATAAATAAACAAACCTTTCACATATCAACAAATGTACAAATGTGTGTCATCCAAAATAGCTGTGTGATATTGAAATTATTGTCCAGTGTCCAGTACAGCATCCAGAGCGCTAAGCAACATGCACCTATCTTGTATTAATGATATGTTCGGTTGGAATGGTAACCAAGACTTGGTGGTGATGGATTGGATTGTATCATGGGTTAAAAAAGTTAACCCTTTCACCGATGAATTCCCCATATCTCATTTTCATCGATACCATACAGGAAAACTGTTGAATATTTTGAAAATAATTTGACTGTTTCGTCGCTAACGTTATTAGTAAACTGTAGAATATTTTGAGACTGCCTGTAAGCTGTTACTGTCTTAGCAACAGCTACCAGACAGATTAGCAACAAAATATTAAAAATAATCTTGTATTAATGGTATGTTCGGTTGGAATGGTAACCAAGACTTGGTGGTGATGGATTGGATTCTATCATGGGTTAAAAAGAAGTTAACCCTTTCACCGATGAATTCCCCATATCTCATTTTCATCGATACCATACAGGAAAACTGTTGAATATTTTGTAAATAATTTGACTGTCTGTGTCAGTTGAGGCAGAATGATATAGCATTCCTCCTCAGTTGATATTGCTGGATGATTATGAGGGCGATGCTAGCGTACTTGTTTGCAAGGTATGCACGATGTACGAATATCTTGATAATTTGTTGCTGAATATTTTGATAATTTGAGTGGTAGCTGAATATTTTGATAATTGGTTGCTGAATATTATGCTAATCAGTTGCTGAATATTTTGATTGGTTGCTGAATAAATTGATTGGTTGATGAATATTTTGAAAACGATTTGACTGTGTAAATTTTAATTTCTTATTAGACGATGTTAGGTAAGAGAGAGGTGGTCTGATAACGAAGGTCGAAGGAGGAGGGGGGAATGCTATCTCGGCCACCCTCTGCTCGGCATTGTTCTCCGCGCATGAGCGTGCCTTTATTCGGCTGGTGGTCCTTTAAGAAAATGCAGGTGGTCGCTCGTAGAGGTGTCGCGAGGGATGAGGAGGATGGCTGACGTATATGCTAGCGTATTCGCCGAGGCAACGTCTTGCGCGATATCTCTGTACGAATATTTTGAAAATAATTGATTGTAAGCCGCTGGCGGTTTAGTCACCATTAACCCCCTCCTTGGTTTAAGTCATTTTAAAAAATGGCAGTCATTTAATTATTAAATTTTCAAAATTGTTATGGAAATGGTCATCGTTGACGATCGATGTTGTATAATATTATATAGATAGTTTTATCTACCATATTTATGTCTTTAAAGCGTCAATCATTTAATTATTACATTTTTTTTAAATATGAACGAACTCCCAGTCATTTAATTTTCAAAAATATCAGAGCGTTGCGTTACACGGGTTATAGTGATCTACGTTATATATATATATATATATATATATATATATATATATATATATATATATATATATATATATATATATATATATATATATATATATATATATATATATAAAATTTTATCTTACGTATTTACGGCGATTCTTTAAAGTGGAAGTAATTTAATTATTAAAATTTCAAAAATATGAGCAAAATGTGTTCCCCAGTCATTTAATTAAAAAAAATCAGACACGTACACAGTAAGTTTTCCTATGCTATTATATAGATAGTGTTATCTATCGTATTTATGTCTTTAAAATGGCAGTCATTTAATTATAAATTTTTCAAAAATATGAACAAAATGCGTTCCTAGTCAATGGCAATGCATTAATCGTCCACGAACAATAGTGTACAGATGGCCATTTAGAACAGTAGCATCCATCGACCACTTTTGATGGATCAGAACGTGTGCTTGCGTATGCATGTGTGAAGCGGGTTGTTGTGTGTGAAAACTTTATTACATTATTTTATCTTTTGAACAGATAAAGAGTTCTCTTTCAAATGATTTGTGGGCCCTGAAAAGGGCCGTGTTTTGAGATAGGTCTCAGTCTTCGCAGATCCGCACAGGCGCGGTTGTCAGTTTGGTAACAAACTGCGTCATGTTTGCTTTTTGTATAATATCAGTCGGAGTATCACCGATTACAGGACACCCATGCGGATACTGTTTGATTGGTAATAGACAATAGCACTCCTTGCAGGTGTACACCATCTCTTTAGGTTCTGTTTTCTTGATCATACGCCTACAGACGCTCTCGTGTTTCGACCGTCGGGATATGGTGTCGCGGATGTCGATGGAACACCAACGACATCGCACATACCCAGTGTCTGATCCGTAAAAGTTTGTACTGCTGGCCATTTTAGCAAATGTACATTAACATTTACATTTATACCACATCGCTCTACTACAAAAAAAAAAAAGGAATATCACGTGAGATGATATCTGACTGCCTAAGGCTACCTAACTACTCTGCAGTTAGACATCCAACCACTTTGCGATGTTTAAACTGGAATTAGAAAATGGATTGAATTTGTACCGTTTATAGGGATATATGTACTGCGGCCGCAAATCCGCAACACGTGGCCCGCACGCGGCCGCACATGTACGCATGCATTTTGGCGTGTATGCGTGTTCAGACATGTGCATATACTTGTTGCCATCCGCAACACGAGCCCGCAAATCCGCAACACGCGCCCGCATACGGCCGCACATGTACGCATGCATTTTGGCATGTATGCGTGTTCAGGCATGTGCATATACTTGTTACCATCCGCAACAAGTTAACAAGTCAACATTCATAACACGAGCCCGCAAATCCGTAACACGCGCCCGCATGCGGCCGCGCATGTATGCATGCATTTTGGCGTGTATGCGTGTTCAGGCATGTGCATATACTTGTTACACGCGCCCGCAAACCCGCAACACATTTTAGGCGAATGTACATTAACATTTACATTTATACTACATCGCTCTACTACAAAACATGTAAGGAATATCGCGTGAGATGACTAGCGTCCTATCAAAAACTGTAGCGTACTGGCCTACATATAATGACACATACATGCAGGCGAAAATCTTGGATATGTTCACGGGCTAGATGCGATGGATCAGTTTGTTAAATGGTTTATGCGCATAAAAATCTGTGCGTGTTAAAAAAGTATCCAGGGAAATATGTTTTCTCTGACCACCTCGTCATTGTGCATACAGCATCTATGATTCGCTTTTAATCCTTCAATTTGTATGCAAACGCGTTAACCTTCATCTAAAACCCTTAAACATGAAACTAAGCGGCTTCCTACCAGTCATTTAATTTTTTTAAAGAGAGCAAAGTACATCTCTATGCGGGTAATATATAGCTAAGCCATGCGATGTTGTATGCATAATATTACATAGATAATAATCATGCATCTCCTATTTAAGGAGTGGTCTTTAAAGCGTCAGTCATTTAATTATTAAATTTTAAAAATTGTTATAAAAATGGTGGGAACAATGTCCACCGTCGTTATCGTTGACGAATAATGACGAGCACCCTTGTATCATTTAACGTATTAGGTGGTCGATGCGGTCCCTCGTGGTTGTAGTAAAAAAGTATTTTGAAACTAAGCGGAATTGTGGCTTCCTATGTCAAATTGTCGCATTGAACAGCACTTTTTTAAGAGTTTGTGCGCACGAAGGCGCTAGTGCGAATTGTAGCTTCCTATGTCAAATTAGTATCAAAACTATTCGCTTAAACTACCAATGCGCCATGATATAGGTTTGAAAAATCAGAAAATAACATCCCTGGAATGAGTGTAGGGGTGGTCGCATAACTGAGGTCGAACGAGTGAGGAGGAGGAGGGATGAGGTATGCTAGCGCGGTGCTGCCTGGCATAAGGGATCAGGTATACTAGCATACTTGTTTACAAGGTCGGCAATGTGTGTTGTACGAATATTTTGAAAATAATTTGACTGCGGTGTTAGCGACAACTTTCTATCAAATCATTTCCATGATATTTAGTGAATATTTAGGAAATAATTTGTCTGTCTGCATCAACTTTTGCTCAAATCGTTTCCAAAATATTTTGCTAGGAAGTAGATCCCTGGAATGTCTGAAACACCTCGCCAGTCAGCCAGTTAAAGGTAATAAGACTAGGAAAAATTACCATGTCCGGGTACACACAGTATGAATGCATTATGAATACCTAGTCAATGAGACCCCGACAACAAAAATAATATAGTTGGCTAACCATTGTCTAGACAATGCGGTCGCAACCACCTGCTACCAATACCAACCATCATCACCATCACCACCACCATCACCATCACCATCACCATCACCATCACCATCACCATCCCTCTATCACCACCAGCACCACCACCCACTAAGCACCACCACCCACCACCAAGCATTAACCCCACCCATCATCCACCACATCACCTATTTTCATCAACCGCCAACCCCACCGCCACCACCACTAAGTACAACATCACTCCGATTTGTATATTGAGGGATGTGGGGGGACCTGGCTGGGTAGCTACAATCATCAAATCAACACGCACATAAAGAACCAATGTTTTATTTGTATCCATATTTTTACATTGAAGTAAATATTACATATGATAAAACGTATAGTTGCTGTAGCATAAACAAATAGTCAATGTTCTGGAGATCCATTTTATCGATGACTGATTCCTTATGGATCAGATCCATCACCGTCAGAATCATCATCATTATCCTCAGCATCTAGATGGTTCCTTATGTACTTCTTGATCAGAAACTCTCTTTTTCGAAAAGCTGAGAAGACTGCTTGATCGTATGCGTACCCCTCGTCGATAAAATCTTTAATTTCCTGATGAATTATTTTAATGAGCGTAGAGTTCTGTAATCTTCTCGACTGGAGCATTATGTCTATGCACTTTGTAACTAAAGCATCAGCATATACGGAAATAGGCACATTGCCTACATCATTTGGGTCTGTGTCCACTTCACCATCCTCATCTTCTAAACCTGATTGTTCAGCGTCTAAGACCTGCTTAATATTTTGGAATATGGTAAATAGTTCCTCATTGCCTATGGCATCTTTTTCATCTTCACCTTCATCTTCACTCTCAGTCTCCGCTGAGTCATTACCGGCTTCACTCTCCGACTCTGCTGGCTCATCATCGTCACTATTCATCTCTGTCATTTCTTCATCGTCACTGTCTAGATTTTTGCTATCTTCATCATTATGGAATCGGATCTTATGCCGCTTCAGGTCATTTGACCTATTAAAAGTTGAACCACATTCAAAACATTTATGTCTCGGCATATTGATTATAGGATAAATCTAGCAGGTATTCAAGTTACAAGGTTATTCAAAGAAATCTGACTGCCTAACACCCTGCAGTTACACGTCCAACCACTTTGCAATGTTTAAACTGGAATGAGAAAAGGGATTGAATTTGTACCATTTATAGGATTATATGTACTGTGGCCACAAATCCGCAATATGCGCCCGCAAATCCACAACATGCACCCACAATCCGCATCATGCGCCCGCAATCCACAACATACGCCCGCAAATCCGCAACATGCGCCCGCAATCTGCATCATGCGCCCGCAATCCGCAACATATGCCCAAAAATCCGCAAATGCGGCCCGCATGCGGCTGCACATGTATGCATGCATTTTGGCGTGTATGCGTGTTCAGGCATGTACATACACTTGGTGTCATCCACAACATGCACCCGCAAATCCGCATCATGCACCCGCAAATCCGCAACATACGCCCGCAAATCCACATCATGCGCCCGCAAATCCGCAACATATGCCCGCAAATCTGCATCATGCGCACGCAATCCACAACATACACCCGCAAATCCGCATCATGTGCCCGCAATCCACAACATACGCCCGCAAATCCGCATCATGCGCCTGCAATCCGCAAGATACGCCCGCAAATCCTCAACATGCAACCGCAATCCGCAATCCACAACAAGAGGTCGCAAGCCACAACATGCGGTGGTGGTGTTGGTGCCTTGTGGTTGGTGGTGGATGTCGGTACTGGCGTTGGTGGTGCTAGTGGCAGTGGTGTTGAAGGTGGTGGTGTTGATGCTCGTCGTGATGGTGATGATGATGGGGGTGGAGGATATAGGTGGGTGGTGGGTGGTGTTTGCTGTCGCAATGTCTAGACAAATGGATAGCCAGCAGAGCCAGTCATTCCGATGATAACTTTTCAAAAATAGTCTTCTGGCGCATGCATGCGCACAAGGGCGCACACCGGGGCATGCACGCATGCACAAGGGTACAATGTATAACTAGCAGAATCATGTATTAGCATGTGTGCATACGAGCGAGACCGTTATTAAATCCTCATGACCCTCTCCATCCTATATGCCATTTTTTCAAACACAGAGCTCTCACACATTGCGACCACAATGTCGAGACAAATGGATAGCTGTCAGAGGCCATGATTCCGGTGATAAATTTTCAAAAATAGCCTTCTCTAAAGATGCAAGTATGAATATGAAGAAATTCGCTATGGGTTGGCGGGTGCGTGGGTGGTGGGGTTAATGTATGGTGTTGGGTGTAGGTCATAGTGGTGGAGGTGGTGGTGGTGGTGGTGGTGGTGGGTGTTGGCGATGATGATGGTGGTTGGTGGGGGTGTTTACTGGCGCAATGACTAGACAAATGGATAGCCTACAGTGCCAGTCATTCCGATGATTAATTTTCAAAAATAGCCTTCTCTAAGGATACAAGTATGAATATGAAGAAAATAGGAATTTGCTACGGGTTGGCGGGTGCGTGGGTGGTGGTGGTGGGGTTAATGCATGGTGTTGGATGTAGGTCGTAGTGGTGGTGGTGGTGGTGGTGGTGGTGGTGGTGGTGGTGGTGGTGGTGGTTGTGGTGGGTGTTGGTGATGCGCCAGCAAATCCGCAACATACGCCCGCAAATCCGCATCATGTGCCCGCAATCCACAACATACGCCCGCAAATCCGCATCATGCGCCCGCAATCCGCAACATACATCCGCAAATCTGCATCATGCGCCTGCAATCCACAACATACGCCCCCAAATCCTCAACATGCAACCGCAATCCGCAATCCACAACAAGAGGTCGCAATCCACAACATGCGGTGGTGGTGGTGGTGCCTAGTGGTTGGTGGTGGATGTCGGTACTGGCGTTGGTGGTGCTAGTGGCAGTAGTGTTGAAGGTGGTAGTGTTGATGCTCGTTGTGATGGTGGCGGGTGTTGGTGATGATGATGGGGGTGGAGGATATAGGTGGGTGGTGGGTGGTATTTGCTGTCGCAATGTCTAGACAAATGGATAGCCAGCAGAGCCAGTCATTCCGATGATAACTTTTCAAAAATAGTCTTCTGGCGCATGCATGTGCACAAGGGCGCACACCAGGGTATGCACGCACGCACAAGGGTACAACATATAACTAGCAGTATTGCGTATTAGCACATGTGCATATGAGCGAGAACTTTATTAAATCCTCATGACCCTCTCCAACCTATATGCCATTTTTTCAAACACAGAGCTCTCACACATTGCGACCACAATGTCTAGACAAATGGATAGCTGTCAGAGTCAGTCATTCCGGTGATAAATTTTCAAAAATAGCCTTCTCTAAAGATGCAAGTATGAATATGAAGAAATTCGCTATGCGTTGGCGGGTGCGTGGGTGGTGGGGTTAATGGATGGTGTTGGGTGTAGGTCGTAGTGGTGGAGGTGGTGGTGTTGTTGGTGGTGGGTGTTGGTGATGATGATGGTGGTTGGTGGGGGTGTTTACTGGCGCAATGACTAGACAAATGGATAGCCTACAGTGCCAGTCATTCCGATGATTAATTTTCAAAAATAGCCTTCTCTAAGGATACAAGTATGAATATGAAGAAATTCGCTATTTGTTGGCGGGTGTGTGGGTGGTGGTGGTGGGGTTAATGCATGATGTTGGGTGTAGGTCGTGGTGGTGGTAGTGGTGGTGGTGGTGGTGGTGGTGGTGGTGGTGGTGGTGGGTGTTGGCGATGATGATGGTGGTTGGTGGGGGTGTGTGTGTTTACTGGTACAATGACTAGACAAATGGATAGCCTACAGTGCCAGTCATTCCGATGATAAATTTCCAAAAATAGCCTTCTCTAAGGATGCAAGTATGAATATAAAGAAATTCGCTATTTGTTGGCGGGTGCATGGGTGGTGGTGGTGGGGTTAATGCATGGTGTTGGGTATAGGTCGTAGTGGTGGTGGTGATGGTGGGTGTTGGCGATGATAATGGTTGTCGGTGGGGGGTGTTTGCCGGCGCAATGACTAGACTAATGGATAGCCTGCAGTGCCAGTCATTCCGATGATAAATTTTCAAAAATAGTCTTCTCTTGTACCACAAATATGAATATGAAGAAATTCGAGGGTTAAAAGGGTTAATAGAGTCCATGTAATGACGTAACACGAGGTGGTCGCCTAGGGCAGGACTGAATTATATAGTAAAAAACATGGTTATGAAGTACCACTGCTCTGTAGCCAAAAGGATATATTTATATTTGTAGTAAACGGTCATCTATGATTATGCTACTACGCTCAAAATGCTGCTCTTAATTGTCGTATCCTTAAGTGTCGGTAAACAGCAAGAGCCGGTGAGCGGGTGCAGGCGTTATTATCGATTTTTTACAAACTCACGGCGAGGACATTGTAATATCCCGTGCTTAGAACTAGACGGGTGGTACATTCTTATAGTATTCCTTAACACGTGACATGTTTGTATCTCGATTAAAGATTGATCTTGGTGCTTTAACATTCTTTCGTTATTAACACATAGTATGTTTGTATCTCGATTCAAGCTTGATCTCATGGCTATTCAAAACGTATGGTTAAATCATACCAACAAATAATCTTTTTTGCATAAGTACGCTCTACATACAATTTTATAAACGGAACCCTCAGAGATATAATGACCACATTTTAACCATCGTATCTAAAACGATTGACGTTATTGCATAGTATTTAAAAAACAATTTGTGCGTAATGACGGTTAAAAGTCAATCAAAATATTCAACAAAAAAATAGTTTTACTAATAACGTTAGCGACGTCAAATTAATTTCAAAATATTCAACAGTTTTCCTGTATGGTATAGATGAAAATGAGATATGGGGAATTCATCGGTGAAAGGGTTAACTTCTTTTTAACCCATCACCACCAAGTCTTGGTTACCATTCCAACCGAACATACCATTAATACAAGATTATTTTTAATATTTTGTTGCTAATCTGTCTGGTAGCTGTTGCTAAGACAGTAACAGCTTACAGGCAGTCTCTAAATATTCTACAGTTTACTAAAATCGTTAGCGACGAAACAGTCAAATTATTTTCAAAATATTCAACAGTTTTCCTGTATGGTATCGATGAAAATGAGATATGGGGAATTCATCGGTGAAAGGGTTAACTTCTTTTTAACCCATGATACAATCCAATCCATCACCACCAAGTCTTGGTTACCATTCCAACTGAACATACCATTAATACAAGATTATTTTTAATATTTTGTTGCTAATCTGTCTGGTAGCTGTTGCTAAGACAGTAACAGCTTACAGGCAGTCTCTAAATATTCTACAGTTTACTAATAACGTTAGCGACGAAACAGTCAAATTATTTTCAAACATCAATACCGTAATTCCTCATACATCCTCAACCTCATACGACCTCCATTATCAGACCACCTCTTAAACTCTATTATTTTACATTAATCTCTTATTATTTTTACAACGGTAGATAACCACGGAGGGGGGCGCACCGCCGCTACGTTAAAACGTAAAATACACAACTTTTAAGGGTTAACATTTTCAAAATAACACCGATATCGCGCACTTCGACACTGTTCCCAAAATCTAAAACGACTGACGTTATTGCAAATGCAATATTAAGTATTTAAAAACAATTTGCGCGTAATGACGGTTAAAAGTCAAAACGTTTTCAAAATATACAACAAAAATAGTTTACTAATAACGTTACCGACGAAACAGTCAAATTATTTTCAAACATCAATATCGGTCCGTAATTCCTCACCCCTCCTCAGCCTCATACTCCCTCCTCCTCTTCCTCCTCCTACGACCTCCATTATCAGACCACCTCTTAAACTCTATTTTTTTTACTATTATCACTCTCTACTATTTTACCATTATCAAACTCTATTATTTTTACAACGGTAGATAACCATGGAGGGGGGACCGCCGCCACTACGTTTAAACGTAACATACACAACTTTTAAACTTTTAAGGGTTAACTAATTCAAAATAATAGAACATTCCACAGTGTTGCAGAATCTCAAATACGTGTGCGGCTGTGAGTCATTGTTATCGAAAAAACGTGGCGTTATAGACGTCATTGTTCTCTAGAATGCGTGTGCCCCTGAGCGCCATTGTTCTCCAAACAATAGCGACTGAAATGGAGCGTTTTGATTGGTTAAAACCACATTCCAACGAAAAGAACAATAGCGTCTAGCCGCACCCTATACCTCTCATATATACTCAATAAAATACAGACAAGTACAACTAGGGAAAAAGTGATATTTAAATGTTCCGTTTAGTGAAATAAAAGCTTTTATCGCATTTGATAGGTCATATTTCTGTTATCTAAGGGGCATTAAAATTCAATCTTGCAGACATGTTTGTCAATGTATATTCTTCAATTTTGAAAAGTATTGGAGGTGTAGCTTAAAAGCCCTAGACTTGCTAAGAAGAAAACAGCTGTCCCAATTTTTGCAAATTTATTATAAGATGAAATAATATAAAGATGTTAAGCAGATTAAGAAAAATAAATAAAAATTGCTTCAATCATATTGGTCCATCCTTTATTCATCCCTATTTAATAGACCAAGAATACGCTAAGATGAATGTTTGAATTATAATGAGCAAAATACACAAGATGTCCCTTGTCGAAAATTAACTAACCACAAAAATCAGAGGAATTTTTAAAACAATGTGTGATACTTAGAAATGGAGTTAGGGTTAAATTTCTTTTGCATTTCGTTGGTTCCATATGTGGATATTATGCAAAAAAAAGATTGTTCACGGTTTTGTCATCATTCTAACTTGGTTTCTCTTACAGAAGAAAAGTCTGACACAAAATGTCCTGAAGCATTTTTCAATTACATTTTGTACATCACCAATAACATGGCTTTATTTGTTTTCTTTTCTTATGTGTGCTGAATATAAGAAAGCCAAAATAATTTATCAATTTACATTAGAACAACAGGAAGACGCCATTGGAAACATATAATTATTTAAATATACCACTTTATTTCACTTCCAACCGATTATACTAAACATTACAATTTTAATATAAGTTTAAAGCTTGTTTAGAAATGTACTTATATATTACTTAATACATATTGTCATCCTGGATATATAACAAGAAATGACATAATTTAAGTATTCCAATGTTGGTTTCCTTTTGCAGATATGATAAATAAGTTATGAAAATCAATGTTGATTTGGTGAAGCTAGGTTCTAAATTTCCTTAAGAGTGCATGTTACACGGTGAGACATCTGATCCTGGGATGGTCGACTTTGTCTGTTATATAGCTCTGCTTTAAAAAAACGAATGTATGTTATTAGTATTCTTATAAAACATTTATTTTCAAGTTTCAGAAATATTACAAAATATCTACCTATGTATATTAAGCTTTATTGAAATCATCTACTGAAGAAATTGCCAAAATCTGTTGTCTGAATTTAAACATTTAAACCTACAAGTATACATTTCACCACAAGTCATACATAGCGATAAATGTGTTTGCAAACTCGAAATATGCATGCTATACATAACTATCAAAGGTGTTTGAGTCTGAGGTCTAGTAAAAATTTGAGAATACTACGCTGTGTTAAGACACCCTGCACCAATTTTGAGGAAAACGACTTCTGAAATTAAGCACAATCTTAAAAGCTGATATTTTACAACATTATTAAGGTTTTTATGAAAATTAAAACATACATCTTTCAGAGTAGTAGCTAAGATATTGATATGTGAGATTTCATAAGTCCCTTCCTAAAACTGAGTAAGCTAGCCTTTTTAAGGTTCCCTAGACCTATTCTGAGAAAATGGCCCAAAAAACGATCGCAAGCTTCCATTGATTTTCATATAAATGTAAAACTGCAAGCATGATAACTTTTTTTACCATAAAATGTATCAACATTCTGTGACAGATGCCTTAAACCTTATCAGTCTTTCTATAAGATGCTACAAAAATACAAAAACGTCCAATTTCACCTATGTAACACACATTTCCTCATAACGCATGCCAAACTAAGTATGACACGCGCACCGATTTGAGAATAACTCGGGTTCTATTCTATGCAGGGCAAGAGAGGAGAGGGACATTCCACAATGAATATAATCGAAGTATCTGTACTTTTTTTACCAATCAAGATTTCTAACATAGGTCTATATGTGGCGCCTAGTTGTGACAGTTCATTTTTAGAGATCAACATATGCAGATTTATTTGATTAGGCCACATACTAAGGATGGCCCAAGATCAAATAACACGCGCAACTAATATGCCTATGGCTGTGAGATGAACACCAATGTGCTAGAGCAAAATATATACTGGGAAGAAGATGGTAACTACGTAATGGAGGGATACATTTCTAGTTATACTCCTCCCATTTCTAGCTATGCCCCTCCCATTTCTAGTTATGCTCCTCCCATTTCTAGCTATGCTCCTCCCATATCTAGTTATACTCCTCCCATTTCTAGCTATGCTCCTCCCATTTCTAGCTATGCTCCTCTCATTTCTAGTTATGCTCCTCTCATTTCTAGCTATGCTCCTCCCATTTCTAGTTATGCTCCTCCCATTTCTAGCTATGCTCCTCCCATTTCTAGCTATGCTCCTCCCATTTCTAGCTATGCTCCTCCCATATCTAGTTATACTCCTCCCATTTCTAGTTATGCTCCTCCCATTTCTAGTTATGCTCCTCCCATTTCTAGTTATGCTCCTCCCATTTCTAGCTATGCTCCTCCCATTTCTAGTTATGCTCCTCTCATTTCTAGCTATGCTCCTCCCATTTCTAGTTATGCTCCTCTCATTTCTTGCTATGCTCCTCCCATTTCTAGTTATGCTCCTCTCATTTCTAGTTTTTCTCCTCCCATTTCTAGCTATGCTCCTCCAATTTCTAGTTATGCTCCTCCCATTTCTAGTTATGCTCCTCCCATATCTAGCTATGCTCCTCCCATTTCTAGCTATGCTCCTCCCATTTCTAGCTATCCTCCTCCCATTTCTAGCTATGCTCCAATCAGTAACCACTTTGTATGTGTATTTTAAGGTAATTATACAGGTAAGCTGTTTAATATTTTAGAAGTAAGTTGACTGGGTGCTGTTACTGCCAGGTTTCCTAAATTGTAAATTTACCAAAGAGCACTTCAGACCCTATCGTGACGGACTTTGACTTCTTGACGGATTCACCTCAATTTGATTGTGACATCAGACAGCAAGTGATGTAATTTGATTATGACGCCAGACACTTGAGTCACGGATCGGGTCCCTCCACTGTGCACAGTCAGACCTGCCTAAATGTCTTTAATTCTGGCGTCAATGATTCAAGAAGTAACCATGCATAGACTAATGAGTACAAACCAGTCAGTTGCCACGAAGACGCCAATTATGATAACAAAATTGCTGTTTCTTCAAGACAGTTTTTCTTTCTACGAACCTCGGTATTCTGTCATATAGATCCTTTGACTAACATGTTTACGTTTATATAGATGGGTCTGGCAATATGTCGTAGACATGCGTTCATATCTGGAAGATGGATGGTCAGAGTTTGAGGTTAAGGTGTTTGGCTTCATTGGATTTTCTGAAAAACACAGACGGCCTAATGAGACACTTCATACCGTTTTAAAATCTAATCCCAACTATAGCTTTAAAACGAGAATGCTTAATCTGTTGTTGCGATGTTAAAACGGTCTCTGTCTGTCCGTCCGTCCGTTTGTCGGTCGGTCTGTCGCTCGCTCGCTCGCTCGCCGAGTCCGGAATTCTTTGGATATTCCTAATAAAGCAGCTCCGAACTATTGTGCGTCCCACTTGTTCAATATATTAGACATATTTATCATCTCTTATTGTTTGATGGCGTCACGTGTGGTGGTATTACTTGTTATGTACATGCCCCCAACTACATCCTCCACCCAGCGCAGTTCCGTCGTGCATAGAATTGTTACGTTATTGTCTCCGTCACATATTGTCGCTCGTATGGATCCATGTACGTGTATTAATATAGCTGATGTTTATAATAGTATTCATAGAGACCAGTTTTCTATGGAATATGATTGTCAAAGAGTATCCTAATGGAAAGCCGTTTACGATATTAGAAACATAGACATCAAAGAATAAGCTAAATACCCTAATGGAATGCCGCTTATGATAGTTCTTCGATCTTCTTAATTAGACACTCATTTATCTAAACGTCAAATATTTGTCCATTGGTTAATTCGCGTTGAAAAGTAAAGTGATATTGACGTTAAATCGATACACGTCAAATAAACAGAAGCGGCAACGAATACTGGCTCAATGGTGGCTATTCTACAACTATGTACTCTTCCTCTTCCATCGCATTAGCGGAGCGAGAGGTCACGTGACTCGTGGAACAAATACCCGGATATAGCAGTGAAGCAGAAAGTGAAATTTAATGACTAGATTACGCATGGCGTTTCATCAGCTTTGTAACCCCATCTTGTCTTGCTCGCGTCTTATGTGATGCGGATATTTGTGTTGTGCTCTGAACAGCAAATTGCTAGCTCTTGTAGCAAATTAAGCATATTGAATTTCAGTCAAGGAGAGTTAATACGAATGCTTTTGTTTGCGTTTTTGTTCGGATAATCGCTTCCCAGTGTGAGATCTGATGCCTGCTATTATCATATGATACGACTTGCTAAAAGGACTTATAAAGGTTCCTCTGCTGGCTTTATCGTTTGGTGATAGCAACAATGACGCAAAACCCGTACTCCAGTCACACTACCAATACCAACAGGGTCGACGACGATGATCAAAATGACAACGGCGAGAGCAGTAGTGGGGATAGATATTTGGCCAACGACATCATCATCATCACCGTCATCATCATCGGCGATACATGTAGCGATAGCGATGTCAAGGTCGCTTCTGTATTCAGCAATGACACCACTGTCACTATGCCTGAAATGTCACATTCTCGACGTCAGTGCCGACGAGGTCAATATCACTGCCACAGGATGCATCACTACTGCCGATCACGGTCTCACAACTACCCTTGTCATAAGCAAAGTCGCCATCACTAACAGCAACCACTGTAAAACACGGCTACCTCACCACTGACCACATACGAATGCGAAAACAACGCCATCATCACCACCAAAGATGACGACACTCATTTACGACATCAACGATCAAAGACAATGCTAACGATGGTATCAATTCCATGGACAACTATGCCATCCCCACCCATGACGAATACATCACCAACGATCACAACATCAGCACGGCCACTGCTGATATCGTTGTTAGCATGTTCATGATAACCCCGAAATATACTGGTCCATTTATAGGTATGCCCCGCCCATTTCTAGCTAAGCTCCGCCCATGCCTTGCCCGTGTTGGGAACCATCTATGTCCAAAATACCAATATCTAACTATACTACAGTAACTATACAGGCAACCTGTTGAATATTTTAAACCTAATTTGGCAGCAACAGTCAAATTGGTTTCAAAATATTCAACATATTGTTCATTAAATAATAAAAGTCATACAATTCATAAACTTGACGGACTATTAAGGGTTAACAACGGACAAAGATACGTCATTCATTACGTATTTTGATTGTGACAACTGACTGCATCTGACGTAATTGATTTTGACGTCATATACTTGAGTGACAAATCTAATTGATTCATTGTCTCCAAAAGAAGTTTCCTTGTAATTTAATATAAGTTAATATACCCCTAACATATACAGAGAGAACATGTTGCTGCGAGAGGAAAGTGCCTCATGCGGGCCTCCGTCACAGGAATTCTCGCTGTTGCGAGAGGCAAGTGCCTCGCTCGGGCTCCTGTCACAGGAAAATGCCTTCGACACCGAAGCAAAGGAAAAGAGTTGGCAAAAAGGGCCACTCTTTTGTTCAACAGAAAATGCTAAGTGCTGAAAACCCTAGTGAAGCCATAATTAACATGATGCGTACTGGTTTACACGAAGGCGGAACGAGCGATTTCCGAAGAATGCCCACGTCACCGCCTTGTATAGTTCCAAGAGGCTGTATTGGTAGGTGCCGCTTTATTTACACGGACCTTCTGCTACAGTCTAACCTACCCAATAGTTGTTAGAAACGAAAACTAGGATTTTTGGCAGGGATTCCTACCTATCATTAGATACAGCTGTCCAATGGGCGTAGACACCTAACTTCCCGTAGGTCGCTTTGAAAGAGCATCTACCTCCACAGACAGCATGCGTACATGTTACATCGCAACGCATCCGAATTTGATGAAAATCTTGCTACCTTGCTATGCAACAACATAAAACATCACTTGGACAATGGCTACATTTCACATAAGGAAGTTTGATCACAGACATATCGTTAAGGCGGGGATAGAGAGGCGAATATCCATCGTGAGCGTTACTTCCCGTGAGGGTTTGGCGGATTCCAAGATCCTTCCCAGACACTCCGACGAGTTGGATGAAAATGCGCATCTCGTCCGTCACCACTTCCTACGGATCTAACCTTTGACGTGTCGTGTCATTCATTTCATTTCAATGAATGACACTTGACGTGTCGTTAGGATTAAGTTCCAATGTGCCCAGATATGCACTGGGGGCCGGTAAATAAACTATCAAACTCACATTTATAACTATATGTTTTCGCAGTGCTTTCCTTCATTGGCGGGGTTATGTAGCTAGCAAGTATCCGGGGATACAGGGTAGATGTATGTAAATCAGCACTTTAGCCATCACTTCTCGGAAACCTCCGATAGTTTCCCAGGGTCGGATCAGATCAACGTGCTGATGGGACGTCCAAACAATTATAAAGTTACCCAATAAAAATAATAATTTATACCCTTATAAAGTGGATTGTGGAAAGAGACAATAACTTGATATATATACGAGGCTCTATAGGTATTTGGCCAATTTTACACAACCTTGCTGGAGTGCGGGGCCACATTATCGCAACAACCGGAAAGGAGTCATACACTATGTCTCCTAACGAAGAGAGTGTCCCTAATCACTTTAACCTATCCTATCGAGCTAAATAGCAAGGTTTAGTCGGTAACATGGCGAGCTCAAACAATTAGAGCACGGTCTGCGACCTCAGTGTAAAATTGATGATGGTGTTGCTGTTTAGTATTTCCTAGCGTACTGCGGCCCAAAGTTTTCTACAATTAAACAAAACATATTAACTGGAAGGCTATCTGCCATATATATATAACTAACCGATGCAATGAACAATGACAATTTATACAAGAATTAATGAGGTAGTAAGTATCAGGTTGAAAGACCTAAACGGTGCGGTTAGTTAAAGCACCTACAGTAAATAAAGATAATATGCACAGTAATAAGGAAATTATAAATTGCGGTCCTAAGACCGGGAAGGCACCTATTAGTCATCAGCACCAAATACGGAAATAATATGTATGTACAATAGTATAGTCACTTGAGTACCTAATAGTCATCGGTACAGAACAGGCTACTATGTTACTAAAATTGAGGTTTTAACATATTCATAGCTCGAGTAGACACATTCTCTGGAGCTGGAGAGATTTCCGCAGGCGATTCCCGCAGCTTATTTCCGCAGGTTGGCTCCGCAAGCTGACTCCTCCAGGCAGGGTAGATACGGTACACACTCAGAACAGTGAAACAGCGCAGTGAAGTAACATCTATTAGATAGTCTCTGTAACTAAATCACAATTTATGCGGGAGTGAGAAAGTTTTCCGTCGGTGACGGAAGTAGCAAAGTTGAAGGTTGCCCATTAACAGAGAGGGCGGTATATAATATTAAGCAGTTACATAACTTGGCACACGGTGCGGGATACGTCGCATAGCTCTTGCGGCGCACCTAGCAAAGTCCACTAGACTGTGGTCAAAAAGTTAATTAAAACACACACGACATGCAGTGCAGAATTTAGTGTCCACTTTTCAGCGTGGTTGGCAGATGCGGCAAGTCGTCCACCAAGAATCACCGCAGCTCTACATCATGTAGGATTACATTCCGGGCCCGCACAGCCACTCCCGCAGTCCGGATGCGGAATGTCTAACTTTAAATTAGTTTATTATCCAAAATTCTGTGGAAGCCGAGGACGTCCTACCACCGCGGATGTGCTGGGATCCGTAAGACACCGGTTGAAGTGAAGATCACTGTAGGTCTGCGGTTACATCCGTCATCCTGGTGGTCCAGTCGTCCTGCGCGGATCCGGCTTCCACGCCGGCGATGCTCCTGATCCTCAATTTTTCACCCCTTTTATACTCGCTGTGACGTCTGAGCTGGGCGCCTCAACCAATCATCGGCCCAGTGCCGGCAAATCAGCGTGCTGGTATACTAGTGACGTATCGATCACGTGTACAAATCACTCTGTATTTAGTTTAATATATACGCGCGATTACTACGTTATAGCAATATTATAAGTATAATTTAGCGGGGAGCTTCGACGATAACTCAGCCATTTCTGGGCCGATTTTAAAATGGTTTACAGTTTTAGAAAGTTCGTTTAATTTTGGTCCTAATTGGTACCAAGAATAACGAGAACGCATGAATTATAAACATTTACGAGTACCTACCCGGTACACTATAGGCATGCACTCGCTTCCAATACGCCTTTCCCACATTAGCGTATTTTGGGAAAATACCTTCCCGGGATGCATCGCGCATGCCACTTCCGGCTGGTAAACGCCGTAGCCGACGCGCAAACAGCATAAGCTGTGATTCCATTAAACGCCCGCCTGTCGCGTGGTGGGGGTGCGACGCGGTCGCCGCGCTGCGAGTGTTGTTTCCATTTCACCATGATCCCATAGTGTACGCGGGCTACGGGCATCACATGTTCTTATTCAAAAATAAAAAGATGCAGCATAGGCATGCAAAAGTAATCCGATTCCGCGAGCGTTGAAATGAACGCTCGTCAAAAAATCGGCCTCTGCTCGATTTTCTCGGAGCGTCGCGGTCACACACGCCCCAGCCACGCATGAAACGCTTGGTATGGAAACACCTTCATTGAAATAACGAAGTCATACATCATTAGAAAGCTAAGCCAATTTTATATGCATTTCTGTATTAGTTTTTATAGTTTTGTAAAATGTAATATGTAAGTTGATTGCAATATTACGATATCCCCTATTGTCGACTTGATTTAATGAATCTAGGTTCAATGGTGTATTTTATACATGCAAATATAAAAAATAATGCATTAAGGTTTCGGCAATTGAATGCACTTTCCAATGATATATGATTTAAATAATATAATGATTTTAGTTTATCATAGGAATGGTTTAGATTACGGTGTATTTTAATGCAAAAGTAACTCAACGCTGGTCAGCGGCTTGATGGCGGCGGTACCAGCCAGCAGTTTTGCTCTGAGCGTTGATTTAGGGGAATCCCGGCGGAATGACGTCAATGTGGGAAAGGTGTATTCCGAGACGTGTTATCAGGGAAGCTCTGACGCGCCCGCATGCGCACCACACGTTTTAGCGGACAGCCGATTTTTTACGAAAAACCTCTCCCATAGGGCTTATGTACGCGCACTATCATTCACAGGGGGTTGAGCTTGGAGCGAATCCGGAGTGGCCGTTCTGTACCCGGCTTAGCTGGGACGGTCAGTACCCGTCTGGTCGGTCCGCGCTACACCGAGCAATCACTGCGAAATTTTGGTCTTATGTTTGTCCCAACACCAAAACCTAAAACAGGTTTTGATGCTCTTTTAGATAATGGCTGTATGGAAACATCTGAATTTAGTCACCCTATTAAGTTAGCAGACTTCTTTCGTAACTCTAATAGTAACATTCCACCATTCATTGAAGAAGCTGACTGGGCACCAAACGTAAAAATCCTGGACCCAGCGATCGGTGAAAGCATAGAATTCTACATTTCCTATTAATCAACCAAATGTACCCTATGAAGAACGCCAGGCCCTAATTGAATGGTCTAAAACAGCGAACTTGTCATTAAACCTGCAGAAGAAGGATCGGCGACTGTAATAATGGTTAAAGATAACTATAATCGTTAAGCACAACGCCAACTTAGTAACCCAAAGCATTACCAGAAACTAATCGAGCCACTTTGGCAAAATAATTGCAGTAAATTTAATGAGACTCCACAAAAATTGCTTGATAGCAAGAAGATCACCGGAAAGCAACATAAGTATCTCTTTGCTAAGCTTGAGTCAAAACCACAGACTTTCTATCTTTTGCCGAAAATTTACAAAACCATAGATTTGTGGTTGGATCCAATATCACCACCCGTGTGACTTATAATCTCAGATTATGGTTCAGACTCCTACAGTACCAGTGAATACATCGATTACCATTTACAGTCAGTAGGAAATAGACACCCCTGCAGCTTCCTGAAAACACAGAAGATTTCTTCTCCAAGGTCTCTAAGCCCTGGATACCTCCAAATTCAGTCCTAGTCACGTTTGACATCGATAATATGTATACAGCCATTGCCATCCAAAAGGGTATTAATTCTATTTGTAAAGCATTCGTGAACTACCCAGATACCAACAGGTCAGACAGAGAAGTAATAGCTCTATTAGCGCTGAGTCTGAAAGACAATGATTTTGAATTCGATGAGGAAATTTACCAACAAATTTGCGGCTGTGCGATGGGCATGCGCTTTAGCCCATGTTTTGCCAATATTTACGTCGCCGAGTGGGAGGAGGATGCGTTAGAAAAGTGTCCAAAACAGCCCCTCATTTATCGCAGGTACCTTGATGACATTTTCATGATTTGGAAACACACAAAGAGCTTGACGAATTTTTGGAAATTCCGAACAATCACGATCCGAATAACAAATTAAAAGCAACCATCGACGAGATGTCTGTTTTCTGGATGTAGCTGTATAATAAAGGTCTAAAGTATGAAACAACTGGCTACTTAGACTACAATGTGTATTTCAGACCAACCGATTTGCAACTGCTACTACACAAACAATCTTTCCATCCGCCGCATACTTTTAAAGAAAGCGTAAAATCGCAAATAATCCGTTTTCACAGGAATTCGAGTGCTCTACCCTATTCAAAGCTCTCAAATCACGAGGTTACTCCTCACAATTCTTGCGCAAAATCAAATCTGAAACATTAGACGGCTTGGAAACCATTCCAGATAATGCCTCAAATCATCGGCCTACCACAATTTCTCACAATCGCCCGATTATAGGTGTAGGCGAATCTCGCAAACGCGGAAAGAAAAGGTGCAAGTTAAATAAATTTCTCCTGAATCAAAATACTTTCACGATTTTTCAGAACAAAAGCAAATTCCACCTTCAGTCTAATCTAGATTGTAGATTGTAAATGTTATTTATCTAATATCATGCAAATTGTGCCAAAAACAGTATGTCGGCGAAACCAAATGTCCATTAAGACAGCAGGAAGCTCGACACCCTTCAGATATTAGGCTAGAGGAAGACACACATGTTTCCGAACATTTTAATCTTTCTGACCATTTAGTCACTCGTGGCTTTCAAATTATGCCGATTGAACAGCCTACTTTCCTACTAATTAATGGAATGTATCGGCACAAGAAACTGATAAACAAAGAAAACTTCGAGAATCGTTTTGGATTAAAGAACTCGAAACACAGTAGCCAAGTGGAATAAACTCAGACCCAGGCTTATCTGACCAACGTGCAAAATTCCATTAATTCTGATCCATAATCGAAAAAACGTTGACATTTCCAAAATCTTGAACGACGATTATCAAAACCTACAGGAGAAACTGAAACAACCCTTCAACAAGCGTCCAATAATTGTGTTTAAGAAAAATCCGAATCTACGTGATATCTTGGTAAAAGCAAAATTCAAATAGCTATCCAGAATATCCATCAAGTTATTCAACGTTAAACCTTTCATGACGAAGTCAGCCATAAGCGGCCCTTGTAGTGATCTTGTCCATTTGCTGGCCGGGATTGGAGTATTTTGAAAATTTACCAATGTAATGACTGACTCTGGAACCGAGACAGTCATTCCAGTGGCATATTCTCGGCATATTCTCGGGAATGACCTTGTGCCTGCAAATGTACATTAAAATAATAAACACATATTTGGATTTTATTGAGCAAATTTAGCCATTAAAGGGTTAACATTAATGCCATATGCCTTTCCTCAAACAAAATGACAAATCTCAGGCAGTAAGATAAACCAAAATATCCCTACAACCACATCCACTACTTCTACCTCCACCACCGCGACCGCTACCGCTACCACATTCGCAACCGCAACTGCAACCGCTACCGCATCCGCAACCGCTACTACTACTACTACTACTACTACTACTACTACTACTACTACTACTACTACTACTACTACTACTACTACTACTACTACTACTACTACTACTACTACTACCACTGCCACTACTACTACTACTACTACTACTACTACTACTACTACTACTACTACTACTACTACTACTACTGCTACTACTTATTTTTATTGTTTTATTTATTTATTTTTTTGAATTATTATTATTATTATTATTATTATTATTATTATTATTATTATTATTATTGCTGGAACATTACCTCTTAATCATCTTATTTAGTATAAATGACAGGTATATTGCAAAGAGCTGCATAGTGAATCTTGTCATAGACAGATCTAAGTCAATAGGACTTTTAACATAATGTTCTAATCGTCGTATTTTATTTACGGCGCACATGCCTAGAGATACCAGTGTACAGCGCACTCAGAATCTTGACCACTACAGTAAAATAAGGAAAAAACAAACAAATTCTGTTTTTATTTCCTTTATCTCCACTTAAAATCGTCTCGTCCTTCTTTGCTGTTTCAAATAATTAAATTTAATCTTTTGATACGGTATAGCACAAAAGCTGCCACGTTTTTTAATCTCACAGATATGTCTCCTATACAAACAAATGTCCGAGACACTTGTGTTTTGATACCTAAGAATCTCCCATCACAGACATTCTACCTGTCAGCGAGATATTTGCCGTGTCTTCGCGAGCTTCTCCGTATCCAGAGATATTGATCTGGCCCGAGTGATCGGTGATCTATATCTCGAGTGCACGATCTCAGTCAAGATCATATGACTATATCGTGCGTGATTTTCTGGCGAACTATTCACTAAGAAAGCATTATTTACAACACCCACGTTCCAAGTAAGAGATGTCGATGGAGATGAAGATGAAACAGTATTATTACCCACGTTCCGTCCCGTAGTGTATAAAAAACATATTACATTTGGGCGTGCATACCTGTCTGTCTGCTTGCCGGTCATAAGCTGTTTCTTAGAAACTATTGATCAGGTCGATTTGACCCCAATTTTAATACATGGCCGGGTGTTCTGGCAAATAGGATTTCTAAATCTTGGCCTCGATCCGAAACAAATCTTACGAATTTAAGTAATTTAAAAATAGAATGGTAGTGGTTCGGTATCTCTGAGTGTTCTTGTTCAGAAGATAATAACAGTCCTCTCGTCATTATTGTCATATCATCAGCCGGAATCATCATCAGCATACACCAAATAGGTAGAAGAGGTTGTTGACAACCGTTCGTTTATCTTTGCTAAGTTCAGGTGCTTTTGCAATTAAACTGCATTACTGTCTGTCCGATTACCATCACCCGGGGGCTTGACTTAGACTCAGGCTGTCGATGATAACGACTGAGCTAAGAAAACATGACTGAATAGTGTGTGTCAGTGACAAATGAGGCGCGATCATGGCGTACAATACTAAACAAGCGGGACCACACCGAAGTGTCAACACGGGTATTGCACCGCTAGATTTGCTTAGGCACAACCCAGCCAATTTCCCGGCACATTGCGGGACAATAACGCCTGTGCTGTATGGCTACCTTCCCATTCACCGACACACGGTCCGTACATAAACAACCAAATCTCTTTTATTACTTCTGCTTGTCACATATGAATAGAAAAACATTTACTAAATAAACATATAAAACGTTAATAATGCGTCGTCATATGTGTCAAAATGTGCGTGATTTCGTACGCTTTTCGTCTATAAGCCCACCTATCGTAGAGTTTGTCTCGGGTTTTCGCGGCGATTTAGTCGGATTATGTGGAATTGATGATACAGTCTTACGAGGAGGCGCTAGTTGTAACACGAGTATCGCAAATAATGCATTAAAATAAAGTCATAGTCTATGACTAGAATATATCTACGCGAATGTGCAGTCTTTCTCCCGAATCACAAGATATTAAACCATACGATGCTACACCACCACGACTCCACACCACAGCCATTCATCTCATGGGCATCCATTTTACACCATACCGATACTTACTGTACACCTCATAAATAACGCAACATATTTCCAAAACAAAATAAAACATACTGTTACATATTCTGAACTTAATTTGATTGGAATCCATTACTGCTTAGGGTAGCAATGACTTCCAATGAAACTAAGTCCAAAATCCCCAGCCGACAATTTTTTACATCGTGTTCAAAATTGTACTAACATGTTTCTTTTTTTTGGAAACACGTTAACTTATATATAAACTGCATATTTATTAATGGACCTTTCCAGTTTATTTATCCATCATATGATTGATACGTTGAAGTGAGGTCTGATCACGTGACCACATTAAAGTGGCTATTGTTTTGTCCACTTAACCCGTTGACTATGAATTTCAGGAATATTAATTTCAATTCAAATTCTACAATACGAGGAAGCTGTTGAATCCTTTGAAATCAATTTAACTCGAGGTTATTAACTCCTTTTAAATCGCAAGAGGTAATTTTTTTGAATTTCTTCGGCCTAATAGAGCTACGGAAATTTTTCTTGAGCTAATAGACGAGATAATATACATCTTCACTGGGTTGGTAGGCATCTTCGTTGAGATAATAGCCATCTTCATTGTGCAAATGGGTTGAATAACCATCTTCATTGAGCTAATAACCATCTTCATTGAGCTAATGGCCATCTTCAATGAGCTAATATCCATCGTCATTGAGCAAATAACAATCGTCATTGAGCTAATAGCCATCAGCATTGAGCTAATAAACATCGTCATTGAGCAAATAACAATCGTCATTGAGCTAATAGCCATCTTCACTGAGCTAATAGCCATCGTCATTGAGCTAATAGCCATCACCATTGAGCTAATAAACATCGTCATTGAGCTAATAAACATCTTCATTGAGCTAATAACCACCGTCATTAAGCTAATAGCCATCACCATTGAGCTAACGGACATCATCACCGAACTAATAGACATCATCACCGGGCTAATAATCACCTGCATTGAGCTAATAACCATCACCATTGAGCTAATAGCCATCTTCATTGAGCTAATAGCCATCGTCATTGAGCAAATAACAATTGTCATTGAGCTAATAGTCATCGCCATTGGGCTAACAACCATCGTCATTGAGCTAATAAACATCTCCATTGAGGTAATAACCACCTCCATTGAGCTAATTGTCATCGTTATTGAGCCTATAGACATCGTCATTGAGCTAATAACCATCGTCATTAAGCTAATAACCATCACGATTGAGCTAATAGACATCATCACCGAGCTAATAATCACCTCCATTGAGCTAATAACCATCGCCATTGAGCTATTAACCTAATTCATTGAGCTAATATACATCGTCATTGAGCTAATAACCATCGTCATTGAGCTAATAACCATCGTCATTGAGCTAATGGACATCATCGGCGAGCTAATAGACATCGTCATTGAGCTAATCACCATCGTCATTGAGCTAATAGCCATCTTCACTGAGCTAATAGCCATCGTCATTGAGCAAATAACAATCGTCATTGAGCTAATAGTCATCGCCATTGAGCTATTAACCATCGTCATTGAGCTAATAACCATCACTATTGAGCTAATGGACATCATCGCCGAACTGATAGACATCGTCATTGAGCTAATAGCCATCTTCACTGAGCTAATAGCCATCGTCATTGAGATAATCATCATCGTCATTGAGCTAATAACCATCTTCATTGAGCTAATAGCCATCGCCATTGAGCAAATAACAATCGCCATTGAGCTATTAACCATCGTCATTGAGCTAATGGCTATCGTCTTAGAGCCAATAGCCATCGTCATTGAGCTAATATCCATCGTCATTGACCTAATAATAATCTTCTTTGAGCTAATAACCAACTCGATTGAGCTGCTCTGCATCATCATTGAGCTAATATCCCGCTTCATTGTTATCTTCGTTGAGCTAAGAACCATCTTCACTGAGATCATAGACATATGCATTGAGATAATAGGCATAATTTTTTAGCTAAAAACCATCTTCAGTTGGCTAATATACATCTTCATTGACCTTGTAACCATCTTCATTGTTCATGAGCTAATATGTTTATTCGTTGAGCTACTAGACATTTTCATTTAAATAATAGACATCCTCGTTTAACTAATATACATTTCATTGAGCTACTAGGCATATTCACTGAGCTAATAATCATCTTTATTCTGGTAATCGCCATCTTCATTGATATAATAGACGTCTTTATTGGGTTAACAGATCGCATCATTGAGCTAATATGTAGTTTCGTTGAGATAGTAGAATCTTTATCAGGCTAATAGACATCTTTATTGAGCTAATAACCATCTTCTGTGAATTAATAACCATCATCTATGACCTGCCCTAGCTGCTAGTCGCTGACATGCACCGTTTGTCAATTCCCATCAGTTGATTTTCACTGGTTTCCCCTTGGTTTAATCTTGTATTAAATCAGGGAATCGATTTGCGTAGCGTTGAGTGTTAGATTCCTGTGTCGTCTGAAGAGCGGTAATTAGCAGAAAGGTCCATAATACAATTTGGACTCGTGGTCTAACATTGTACAGTAGGTACTTATCTTCTTGATAACGTTTGGAACATTTATTTGGATAGGGTTGTAGTCCAGTATTATGAGATTGTATCCTTTGGTCTTACAGGACATCTCATAAATAAGGTAACATGTTTCCGAAATAAACACAAAAACATGCTAGTAGGTAAGAAATGTTCTGTTGAATAGTTTGAACCTATTGAACCTTTCCATTTTATCCATCCATCACATGACGTCATAATTAACTACATGACGCGTAGGATGACGTCATAGTCAATTATAACATGAATGACTCGATTTAGTCAGTCATAAATGCTTAATAGTCCGACACATTGTATGACTTGTATGTCTTTACTATTTAACAAACATTCTGTCGAATATTTTGAAACTAATTTTACTGGGTACTATTGCTGCCAGCAGTACCTATTCCAGTCAAATTAGTTTCAATATATTCAACAGCTTACTTGTATAATGTTCTGGATAGGGAGTTCAGTGATCGTCTGGAAATCGATAGCTAGGGAGATCAGTGATCAATCGATCCCCAACACGGGCAAAGCGTCGGTATAGAGCTTAGCTAGAGATTGGCGGGGCATGGCTAAAACTGGAAATGTAAATTTTCAGGGTGCTCTAACTGCGCCAGGTATATTTAATTTGAGATTCCATTTTACAAGCCCATGAATAGCCATGATGTCCAGGATAATATTCTATCATGTCCTGATTTTGCATCGTCTTTGGATGGTGAATCTTCGTCTCAATATTTAGCGGTTGCGGTTGAGTTACCATTATACATCGTGTCAGTATGCCCCTCTGGATCTGGTTCAACACCCTGGCTGGAGTTTGTGCGTTGAGTTCAGTGTACGTATCTTGGTGGCCTTCAGTTCGGATGCACTGATTCTACGCCCACTCTCCTCCTCTATGTTACATTGGGGTAGCATAGATTACACATGTGCTTGGTATTGTTCTTTCAATAAATCTGGATAACCAGTTTTATAACATGTGTAGATTCTACGTAATCTAATAAAATATTGAGGCAATCCGGATGTCAGTTGATAGAATGAACAAACATATAACAAGAGCAGCCAGAGTATGTGTTAATCTCGTATTGTATAGAATTTTTCGTTGTTTTTTTTTGATAGCGGCCAAAGTTGTGAAATCTGTTCCCGGCATTTCTGTTCAATTTTGGGCCAAATCTGATGAGCAGTTGTTTCCGAGATGACCATACATCAAGAATCCGTGTTCTTTTATCAAGATTACGGCAACGTCTGGAAATCTTATTGCATTGCAAGTTCATTCGTTGTGCGAAAATTGAAACCAAATCTGATCAATAGATTTTTAAATACAGCTCTGATCAGCCGTGTAGCCGAGTGGACAGATGGTCGGGTAGCTGTCTAGCCGCCCGCCCGGATGACCAGGTGACCGCCTGAGCATCAGCCTAGTCGCCAGGATGTCCGCCCATCGACCCGAAAACCTGACAGCCTGAAATACCACTGAAAGCCAACCTGCCCACCAGAAAGTTTGCCGGAAAGCTTGTCGGCCCCAAAGCCTGACCAAATGACTGCCTACCCAAATGTCCACATGCCTGGAATCATGCCCACCAAAACCCCTCCCATCCATCCAGAAAGCACGCCCGCCAGGAAAACACACCCTTCAGAAGGATTGTCCGCAAGTCCACCCAAAAGCTAGGCCAAAAGCCATACCCCAAAGCCTGACCCAAAGCCCACCCACAAGCCTGAGCCAAAGTCCACCCGCAATCTTAACCAAAAGCCCATCACAAGCCTGAGCCAAAGCCCACCGACAGCCTGAAAGCCTACCCATATCCATGCCCGAAAGCCGGCCTAAAGAGCATGGCTGAAAGGTCGTCTGAAAGCCCGCTTACCCACGGCTCATGCATCTTAAATACCACCCGAAAGCCTGCCTGAAAGCCTATCTGTAACCCTACCCGAAATCCCGCCTGAAAGCTTGCTTGAATGCATGCTCGAAAGCACCCCTCCCCCCACCCGAAAGCCCATCCGAAGGCCCACCCGAAAGCCCGCCAATCTGCAACCTCCGCCAACTCCGCCCCCTTCCCCCACATCAGCCCGACCCCCACCCGATCGCCAGCCCGCGGTTGTTGCTACAAACATCAACTCAATCGCTTAATTTGCATCGCTTAGACGCTGGTAACGATGATACCTGTGTACACGATCACTTGCTTTCTACTTTGGTGTATTTCTATTACTCTGCATTTGCACCTGCAAGAACACCTGCATCATAACAGATAGGCTTAAAATAATAGACTATAAGCATTAGTTTTATCCTGTTTAATTATCCTACAGGAGACGTTCTAATCGTAATCCCATAAATGGATTACTTGATGTAAGAATACGTTTGGTAAATAGGTTTTTTTTATGGGAGAGCCTGTTATTACAGTATTTAAACATGGGCGTTTCATAATGGAAAGATTATACATGAATTACGGAGACAGAGATGATGATTTTGAAAATGTCATAGATCTTTCTAACATATTGATTATTTAAACCCACGACATCTTGTACGCAAGACCGCTTTAACCCTCTAACTCTCATATCAGCCAAAACGGCTTCTGCACTAGTCTTGAGAAATGTCCATTTGCAGCCCAAAAGATGACTATTTTTTTTAAATTTACCACTGAAATAACTTATCGAGCCAGTCATGCTAGTGGTACATTTTCAGAAGGAGTCTTCTTTTGGTCTGCAAATTGACATTTTCTTGAATAAATTCGAGACTTAAAGGGTTACGGTGAAAACTTGCGATGTGAGAAATTAGAGTGAACTGTTTAAAACGCATAGTAAAAAAATCATTTAAATTCTAAGGGTCATGCTGTTGAATATTTTGAAACTAATTTGATTATGGAAACATTTGTTTCGAAATTTGTTTCGAAATGTTCAACTGTTTTCCTGCATAGTTGTCTTGAAATTGAGACACGTGAAATTCAAGGATTTAAAAGATTAAAATTTAAGTTCTGTGACATGGACATTTAAAGTTTTAAACAATACAAGCCTACCATTCAACAATGCACATGCTCAGTTACTATCATGTCAGCATTAGATCATGATAACTCTCTGTCCAAGATAATCTTGACCAGTGGATGACCAGCACACCTGCACTTGAGAGAGATGTACCATATGATTAGCATTAACACACCTGACAAAACATGTCATATCTTGCACATATAAAATCCCTACCATTAAGTGTTTTATACGTAATAATGTAAATAACATTTCACATTAGTTACACAGTGTCTTAAGAGATGGACATCCGTCTGTGATGTGTACATTGCCATGGATATTTAACTTAGTAACATTAATGTGAGTTTAAACCAAAATTCACCTTTCTAGAGTATCCATCTATCGTCTGACGTCATATGACGTAATACTCATCTAAGCGGGTGGGGGCCTAGGATGACGTCATAATCATTACGTCATAAATGATTATATATGGCCCGTCTTTAACTCTTAATCACTCTCTCTCTCTCTCTCTCTCTCTCTCTCTCTCTCTCTATATCTCTCTCTCTCTCTCTCCCCACCCCTACCCCTCCTTCCACCCACCCCTCCCCTTCTCTCCGTCCCTGCCTCCCTCTCTCTCTCCCTCTCTCTCTCTCCCTCTCTCGTCCTCTCTCTCCCTCCCTCCTTCCCTCCCTCCCTCCTTTTCTCTCTCTCCCTCTCTCCCTCCTCCCTCCCCCCCCCTCACTCTCCCTCCCTCCCTCCCTCTCCCTCTCCCACCTCTCTCTCTCTCTCTCTCTCTCTCTCCCTCTCTCTCCCTCTCCCTCTCCCCTCTCTCTCTCTCTCTCTCTCTCTCTCTCTCTCTCTCTCCCTCTCTCGTCCTCTCTCTCCCCCCTCCTTCCCTCCCTCCCTCCCTTTCTCCCTCTCTCCCTCTCTCTCTCCCCCCCTCTCTCTCTCCCTCCCTCCCTCCCCCCTCACTCCCTCCCTCTCTCCCTCCCTCTCCCTCTCCCACCTATCGCTCTCTCTCTCTCTCTCTCTCTCTCTCTCTCTCTCTCTCTCTCTCCCTCTCTCTCTCTCTCCCTCTCTCTCTCCCTCTCTCTCTCATATCTACCATTTCTATCTCAGTATGTCTATCTCCAAGTCTCATTGCTAATATATACGTGGGTGTTTGTTTTTCATGCGGGTCCGTGTGTTTATTACTGATGGATTCTCATTCAGACACCTTGTAAACCGTACCACCTTATTACAAACATCATTATAATGCAATATCGTGTAAGTGTCATGTATATATACAGCTAATGATCGGTGACAGCCCGCATCAAGTCATGGATATAACATATAATTCACCGTAGTTACTATTCACATATGTTACAAAATAAACTTAGAATTCTACTTTTCAACAACTATACAAATAAAAAATTAACTATTGTTGAGTTCATTCAACGAGTTATCACAGCGCTTGTCGGTGTGGACTTAATGATAATGCTACGTACATCGATCTGTACGGCCTATCACATTGCGTGCCATATACGTGTACATGATATTTAACCAACTAAGACTGCTACAAAGGTCCGTTAAACATCTGTTGAATATTTTGAGACCAAGTTTACTGATAATCCTTTACATGCGACAGCAATTTGTCCTGTGTAGAATACGTGTATATATTCAAATGATATTTAGAATTAGCTGGCATTCTCAGAATCTGGAGTTGAATGGATGATTAAAAAGATCAGTTTGTTTTATGGGACGTTTGGCTAACACTTGTCAAAGGTTTGTGTATATTCACTTTCTGTGAAGAAATAGTGTGCATACGTGCATGCCTCGGAAGCGTCAAGATTTCTGTTCGATCCTTGATCATATCCGCAATCACGCAATGTCCTTGTTATGAATTATGAGTCAATGATCGGCGAATTAATACGCTTTCTTCTTTTTTTTTGTCTCACGTTTGATAAAGATTGGACAGCCGTCAGTGACACTCTGATTGACGCGGTCGCTACGGCAACCACCAAACCGAAACCTGCTATGTTAGCCAATCGATGGCCGGAGATAGCTAAGAGATTCACGTCTCGATAAAACTTATTTCCGGCGAGGAGTAGAGCCAGCCCTGCGACAGCGAGCCGGGCATAATTAGACCGCGGCCACTCCCCGGCCACTCTCCGACAGATCACTTAGATGAGCCCTCTCCTCTAATCGAAGATCTTTCATAAATACGGCTATTGGACAAGTTGCTGTTTCTCCAATGAACGCGTGTGCAAAAACCAGCCATATGAATTATTATTATAAACCGACACTAATTCGTGCACGAGTTCGCGAGTGAACTTATTTAATCAAGTAGCCAAAACATATTGCGTCAATCGAAATTAGCAATTCATCTTTCTAATAAAATTAAAAATGTGAACGCCTTTGCGCTCAGTGTATTCTGCATTTCAAAAACTATTTATTTACGTAATATAAGTGAAAGTTATACAGAATGTTAATAGCAAAGATATGTAGGGGGCCTAAGTGATGGCTTGCGCCACCGAGAAACAATGGCTATCGCTATTTGTTAAAACCATACCGGTTAACGTGTTTTCTCACCGCGAACCATGTAATCAGACTTAACACAAAGGTGATGGCATGACGCGTTATTAATATCAATCTTATATAAGATATGTTTGACGTTTTTAATGCTTACTGATCGTCTGTCGGTGTGCCTACCAGAGTCACGTTTTATAAGTCATGTTCGCGTTTCCAATGCTCCATTTCACCCCACATCAAGTTGCTCAGGTCTGTGAGACTTTGGAGGACAGTGGAGACATAGAACGCCTGGGCCGCTTCCTCTGGTCGCTACCCGTAAATCCATCAGCTTTGGACGCCCTTAATCAGCACGAATCCGTCCTGAGAGCGAGGGCCATGGTCGCTTTTCACACAGGCAACTTTAGAGACTTGTACCATATTTTAGAAAGCTTCACTTTTTGTAAGGACTCTCATCCGAGACTGCAGGCTATGTGGCTAGAGTCTCATTATATGGAAGCCGAGCGACTTCGTGGAAGGCCACTGGGACCAGTAGACAAATATCGAGTCCGGAAGAAGTTTCCTCTACCAAGAACAATCTGGGACGGAGAACAGAAAACTCATTGTTTCAAAGAACGGACTAGGAACCTCCTTCGCGAGTTCTATCTGCAGGACCCGTACCCTAATCCAGCAAAGAAACGCGAACTAGCACACGCTACTGGGCTTACACCCACCCAGGTGGGCAACTGGTTCAAGAATCGGAGACAACGGGACAGAGCAGCGTCTACCAAAAACAGGTAAATGAACTGGTCAGCTAATTTATAAAATTATAGATATATTTAAATCTTAGTTATCTAATCTGAACACTGAACGCACAGAATCTAAACTACAAGAGAGTCAGGACTACAGGTAAGAATGTTGAACATATGGGGCAACAACTTTTAGACAAATTAGATTCAAATTATTCAACGTTGTGGACGTATCTAATCTGCTTTAGTTATTAAAGGGCTGAAACAATGGCATAGACTAAAATCACACAGTGGCGACTTTGTGCATCACAGTTACCATTGGAATTGTGTAAGTGACACAAGAGGAGGGGTGGGGTGTGGATTAATGGCAGGTAGGCAGCACCGCAGGATAAATAACGCGGTATCAAATTTATTGATGCTAAGTAGAACAATGCTAAATTAATTGAAGTTATTATTATTATTATTATTATTATTATTATTATTATTATTATTATTATTATTATTATTATTATTGTTCTATTATAACAGTATCAGACCCGCGTGGGTGGGTGAGCGGGTTAGCCTAACCTGGTCATGACGCCGGGACATTTAGAGGCAGCATGCTAAATCCAATTATTAAAAAATTCTGTAAATTAGCATGTAATCTACAGCACCATAGGTTAAAATTGTAGCATTAGCGTGTTTTCTACTGATTGCTCGTTGCTTATTGTTTTTTACATTAACTTTTAAGCACTCTCGAATCCTCTCGTTATAATCTATAAGAGTGTTAATGATGGATTTAAGGCCGGCCGTTTAATAAACTTGCGAGCTAAAATACGACCTGCCATTACACGTCTTGTTTTAATGTAAAACAGACTTTATTCAGATAGATAACTGCTTGACAAGATAAGAGGCGTTGCTTATTATGATTCAATACGACACGTCACGAAGTGAGAGTTAGCCTGATAACGAGCTGAATATTAACCCTTTACTGGCTGAACCACATCGTGTGATGTACACTTCCAATTGGTATAGTAATTTGTTATCAATTTAAAATCAGTAATGGTGTACCCTGTTGCTGTTAGCAACAGTTTTCAGCAATACTATATATTAAATATTAACAAGTTTTATTTTATAGAATTTTGTTGAAATCTCGTCATCTGTTTTCGTGCACGGATAGGCTAATACAACAACTTATATATCCCGATCAAGTATGGCAAGAATCGTTTACGGACATGTAATTGATATTTCAAGTGCATAATGGATATGGCATTTGTCGTTTTAAATATTTCTCCCTCCATGGCAGAACGCCTCTATGATGGTATGTTATCAATAATTCATAAACGTGATAGGAATTGAATATAAGAATGCTGTCATACTCGCGCCACAGTTAACCACTCTTGTTTCAACAGCGCATTAAATTGCTCAAAATACTATTTATTTCAATTAACTATTTAATTGCCAATACGTTTCAGGGGAAATTTTGATTTTTGCAGCCAAAAAGAGTATTTTTTTGGTAAATTTATAGCGAAAATTTACAAAAAAATCCATTCTGTTATCCTTCAAATGGACATTCATCGAATGTGTAATGGTCAAGAAAATTCAAATTTCTGCTTAGCCAGTGTCCAATTGCAGACCAAGAAGAGTAATTTTTTTTAATTTACCACTGGAATGACTGGCTCGGTTACTGAGCCAGTCATTCCAGTGATAAATTTTCAAAAATGTTCTTCTCTTAGCCGGCAAATGGACATTTCTCAAGATCACTGCAGAGGTCGTTTTTGACCACCTTGACCATTAAAGGGTTAAGTTGAGATAATAGGTTTTAGGAGTCCATGGTACATTGAGTATGACAGAAGATTAAAGCTGAACTAACACATAAATAAGCAGTGTATTAGCACAATACTAACCAATATAATGAGTAGGTGCATAATATTATTAACCTTTCTTCTTTTAACAGCGCCTCAAAGCGCTCAAAATGCTACTTCTATCAATTAATCCTTTCATTTGTCAAGATTTTAAAAGAAAATTCAAATATTTCCTCAGTGAATGACCATTTGCTTGCCATGAGAACTGTTTTTGTAAATTTACCACTGGAATTTAGGAGAATATTTTGTAAAGAGTTGGTCTTTTGACAGGTTTAATCGTCTCGGAAATCTAAATTTGAGCTTAGTCAGTGTCCATTTGCAGGCCAAGAAGAGACTATTTTTGAAAATTTACCACTGGAATGACTGGCTCGGTTACCGAGCCAGTCATTCCAGTGGTAAATTTTCAAATAATAGTCTTCTCTTAATCTGCAAATAGACATACTTCAAGACTACTGCAGAGGCTGTGTTGCCGTTATAGCGACAAGTTGCCACAAGAGTGGTTAAAGTTCTTACAATTACGGAATTTATTTGTTGTAATTATTTCAAAATTAAATAAATCTCAAATTTGTATGGCAGCATGAGTAGATGAATTATTATAAATGAAAGGTTAAAGGGCCTCACGCAGTCTATCCGACTAATGTGGCCTACTTAAAGATACTTATTCAAACCACAATGCCTGAAAGTAAAATTGTTAAAAAATATATACATTTAGAGGTTTAAGTTATGTGCCTAGATGTAATGAAACTAAATAAATCTTAACATATGATGATTTCATTCCATATAAATTAATTTAAAAAAATTAAATTATGAAATTGAATTAGAGACACGAGTCCATAATTCAAATTCACAACTAAAAATTATATTAACTTTTAAGGAGTGAAATCGTCAAATGTTAAGATTTATTTCGTTCCATTACATCTAGGCCCATAATTTAAGCCTCTAAAGGTATACCTTTTTAGCAATTTTACTTTCAGAAATTGTGGTGCGAATAAGCAGTTTTACGGAATATGTGTAATATTTTGAGACAGTCCCAAGGTCACCCATGTCTCACTGCTTCAAATCAAACCTGTCAACTCCTATCGAGGAGGCAGGACTTGGTTTTATCAATATGAATGAACAAAAAGTTATATATATATATATATATATATATATATATATATATATATATATATATATATATATATATATATATATTTGATGGTGGTATTGCGGGTAGGCGGAGCGCTCTCTCCTCGATTCTCTTTCGCTCTAACTTTCGTGTTTAGAATCAGGAGGAAGGACATCCGAGAAATCCCAAATCCATCGTCACCGCCATCATCGTCACTGCTGTCGTCGTCCTCGCCACCATCAGCGTTATTGTTGTCGTTATTCATCTCCAACACTCAGTGAGCGATGGAACGGGAGGACGGAGATGCTGATGGTGGTGTTGATGGTGATGCTGGTGGTGGTGATGATGATGGTTGGGATGATTGATGATGATGATGATGATGATGATGATGATGATGATGATGAGGAGGGGGGTGATTCTAGTAATCAAACTGGTATCGACCCCGTCATCATCATCATCATTATTATCGATATAATATTATTGATTGCAACAATAAAATGATAAAATAATACTGATAAAAACGATGATGATGAAAGCAAGGATAATAATTAATAGTAATGATGGTGCTGAATATGATGGAAATTATGATGGTATTAATACTTATGTTAATTATGTGCAATTTTACAAACTTTATACAATGATTATTGAATACCAGTATCCGTCACAGAATTATGGAAATATGTACACTCAAGAGCCGATGGCTTATAGTGGAAATAAACTTACACCTTTTCAAAAAGACTATTTCTTGTCTGAGAACGTGATGAAGGAAGAATTATGCTCGTGATTGACGCTATAATGACGGTTTACTGATATATCTAAATGAGGAACCTGCAGCATGACCATTTGTAAAAAAAGTGGAACTTATTCACATAATTAATTCATCTGTGGCAAACAAACTCGTGTTGAAATGAAGCAAGAACATTAGCGCAGATTCCTAATCTACATTTGTATAAAGCGTTTACCCATACACCTTTCCAGTTTTAGCCATGCCCCGCCCATCTCTATCTAAGCTCCACCCACACCTCGCTCGATCGATCCCTGAATTCCATTACTATCAATTTCCAGAAAACTATACAGGTAAGCTATTGAATATTTTGGAACCAATTTGACTGGGCGCTGTGGCTGCCTATGGCCAAATTAGTTTCAAAATATTCAACAGAAGGTTTATTCAATAGTAGAGACATAGAATTCGTACAACGTGTTGGACTATTAAGAGTTAAGGACGGGCCAAATAGAATTATTTATGACGTAATGATTATGACGTCATCCTACACGTCACTTAGTTGATTATGCCGTCATATGATGTCATATGATCGATGGTAAACTTGAAAAGATGAATTACGTTCATGATAGGGAACCTTAGGCCTGTGGTGATCAAGGCATCATATCTATAGCTATAATAACTTTCTTCTAACCGCCTATATAGTTTTCTGGAAATTGATAGTCAGGGGTTTCAAGGATCGATCGACCCAAACACGGACGAAGTGTGGGTGAAGTTTACCCAGAGATGGGCGTGGCATAGCTAAAACTGGAAAGGGCCATTACATCACGAATAAGTTAATGCGAATCTACATATGGATTATTTACCACGATTCCATCTGAAGCTTGGTACTTTATCAAAACATTGTTCTGGGTAAGTCATCTTCAAGTGCCCTGTCTTGCTACAGGCGAACGTGTTGTAGAATTAATACGATCTAGTGTCGCCATTAAACTTAAACAATCGGTAAACTAGTCAACGCGGGAAAGTTATTTATGGTAAATACTTTCTGCGTATGGGAATCATGTAAAATATTAATTTACATTGCACACACCTGGAAAATACGACAAATAGATTGTAATTATAATAGTAAAATTCACATACGAGAGTGTGTCTACTATACACGTGACATATTGTTTACCTATAAGCGTATGATTTAAATAGGCCGTTAAAGAGACAGTAATATAACTAGAATGCACTCACGGGAGATGCTGACTCACGCCTTTGTGCTATGTCTTGATAATGCGCTTAGTGACCCCTTGTGACATCGATTTTTGACCTTTTGACTCCAACCTAAAACGTTTTCTAGCCACTCATAAGATCAATGTTTGTACCGAATTTGGCGATTCTACTTCCTTGCGTTCCGGATTTATGGCAAAAAGTGTGTATTTCGGTATACACAGAGTGACCCCGTGACCTCGATTTTTGACGTTTTACCCCCAAACTAAAGATTTTTCTAGCCACTCATAATATCAGCGTAATTGGCAAGTTTGGTGATTCTAGTTCATAGAATTCCGGCGATATGCCTCAGATAAACACACGCACGCATGCGCGCGCACACGCATGTACGCGCGCACGAACACACACACACGTGCGCGCGCGCACAGACAGACGGCAGCATACGCAATACTCACATCGGCCTTCGGCTGAGTGAGTACTACATAATATATCCTTTAGGGAAACATGGAGAGATTCCATCAATCACTCTGGCAGCTGAAGTCATAATGAAATACGTCACATCGTATGTGACGTGACAATCAATGTGGCATAGCTCCGTCACGAAAAGCTGTAACTAAAGTGTACAAATTGTATGCCGTTCAAGAAGTTACAATTTAATAAATATTCTGTTGAATATTTTGAAACAATTTATACATTTTTTGTTATAGATTATTGCCACCTTCGCGACGGACATACGTCATTCTGGTTGTGACGTAATATGACGTTTTTGCTTATGACGCCAGATACCTGGGTGACAGATAAGATCCCTCCATTACGTTGTATTTCAATTAATCAAAACTGTTAAATTGTGCATTTATACAAAATTTAAATGAGTTAAATTTAAATTAATGAACTAAAATTACGTGAATTGCCTAATACTAATGAATACAAAGTTTTGCATCGTGAACTGCCAGCATATTTTCGATTTGACCTAAGCAATTATATATTGGAACCATGGTTAGGCTCTCCATCTTTACAATTCCTTCTATAGAGTTGTATCTATTCCTGTGGATTTGAATTCTAATGTTTGACGTTGGTACCATACAGAATAAAATTTGTCATAAAACTGTGAATCAGAAGAAATCGCTATACCAGCGTGGACTGTAAAATACGTATACATATATTTATTGTTATTCTGCAGATTAACAAAAGCCGGATAATCAAGAGTAGGATTCAGCTTAACTGATGCCAAAAATAAACATTAAAATCACACATCATTTTATTTTGATACATTTAGAGTTACACTGATGATATTCAAGCTGGGCAAGAAAGTCGTACAATTGTTTTGGGTTTCCTATAATAATACATACATCTAAAAAAATAATTTTATAAGTATTTTACTGATTACGATAACCATCACGATGTTCCATTCATTCTCTGATCTAAGGAGAACATCGACCCTGGTATTATTTCAGCTGTTTGTTTTCAGCAATACAAGTGTTGCCAGGCACTACATTCTAGTGGTGTGCCGAGGTCAGTGGCAACAGAAGGTATTTGTCTGATTGGTCTATATCGCGTCATAATGTCTATCTCCCATTCTGGTCACATCTAGGCTGGTTTTATTTTCAGTCGATTTCGCCCTTACGGCTAACATGAAACATACCTAGTTTCTACACATTATTCCCTGTTTATTCTTCTGGGAGAGGTAAGGAGTGGAGGAGGACACCTGTTTCCTAAAGACAGCGAGACATGTGCGAACATGGATCTCACGTTAAGTAGTCATGAACGCTAGCCATTTCATTAAACCACCTCCTTCAGCGGCGCTGAAAGGAAGCTATGCTAGAGCGGGGCGGGGTTTGATTGGAGAAGGATCTGGGAGGGGTGTCATTCCGGTAAACGCACCCTCCAAAAAATATCAGAAACCCCCAAAATCAATTGTCTGCATTCTTAGTGAGAAACAACACCATATGAGAATCGTGTGTCAGTGTCAGATGACGAGCCCACCTCGAACATATATTTGGGCAGATATTTGGGGTCCGGTAGCGTACCCAGCATGGGTGCCCAAGTATCAGTCAGTGCGCATGTGCAATGCCATTACATAATCGGTCTAGTAATATAAAGTGATACTTGTCATGGGTTGTCCATGTTGACTGCCACTGGATCTTAGCTCCATGTAATCTGGAGCTTCACTGTTCAAAGGATCCGTTCTGTAGCCCAGGTATCTGACGTCATAATCATAATGACGTGGACTCGAAAAATCCGTCACGAAGTGTACGAAATGTAGGCATAGGGCCTATGTGTTTAATGAATTTACAATTTAATAACCATTCTGTTGAATCTTTTAAAACTGATTTTACTGGGGCTGGTTGCTGCTATTGGCAGCAGCGTACGAAAGTCAAATTAGCTACAAAATATTCAACTGCTTACCTGGTTACTGACCTTGAAATTTAAATGCTATGCATTAAGTTTTCAAGGTTTCAGATCGAGTTCAACACGCGTAGAAAGTGGGCGGAGCTTATCTCGAAATGACCAGTGCATATCTAGAAATAGGTCCTGCCATCATGTCTATGAATGGCACCTTTCTAGATATATCCGGACGGTCTAGGGATGACTATACCGGCGAAAATATGCTCATTCGAAATTTGGCCAAAGTTCAATAAGGAACTATCCTAATAACGCGGGTTACTAGGCCCATACTGTTCTATCCCGTGCCGAATTTCCCCGGTATTGAACCACCATTGCGCCAATAACCTGCGTTATTAGAGTACAGATAAGCATATATGATAACATAAAATGCAACACCATTTTAAAAGTCGAGCCAATTTTATTATAAATTATTGATTTGGAAGACGATATTCCAATGCATTCGTCAAAAGCAATTAGGTTCAGTGCCATTATTGGATTGGCGTCTTAATGATGACGGTAACACAAATAGACGGTCGATAATTACAAATGGTTTCTTAGACAGGATGTCAATTATGCTAACCAGAGCATGCTGGGAATGATTAAAACAAATCATTACAAGCCAAAGCGATTCGCCTCCAAGGATTCAGTTTGTTAACAACATCATGGCAACAACTAATCTGTAATAAGAGAAATATACGAAACAACTAAAATAAAAGTATGAAAATAACCAAAGCTGTAACCTCAAGGATGCCTCCGTTCCGCGATCGGCGTGTATAATTGGCCCTAGATTATGTTTACGTGGTAACTGGAAGAAAAACAAACTTTCAGCAAGACTGCATAGAACAAAACTCATTTTCTTTTTATAGGTCTATATATCTGGATATTTTCTGATGCAATGATAGAATGTTGGCCTATGTCTGACACTGTAATTGGTTTGGAAAGTAGTATCCTTATGATTCACAGCCAAACCTGTCAATAGAGGGAACATGCTTCCGGGGGGGGGGGGGGAAGTCAGACGAGTGTAGATCTTCTAGATGGGTGTTTGTCAGACTACCTGTCATTAATAGCCACCATTCTGTGGTCCCTGAAGACCACTTCACCTGGCAGTGGATGAATCCACTTCTAGCTATGCTCCGCCCATCCTTAGCTATGCTCCACCCATCCTTAGCTATGCTCCACCCATCCTTAGCTATGCTCCACCCATCCTTAGCTATGCTCCGCCCATCCCGTAGCTAATCTCCGCCCATCCCGTAGCTAATCTCCGCCCATGCTTTACGCGTATTGAGATCGATTTATAGGCCCATACTTTCAATCCTGAATTCCCAGAATCACAAATTCATAATAAGTATACAACTAACCTGTTGAATATTTTGAAACTAATTTCAACGGTGCCCAGTTAAATTAGTTTCAAAGGATTCAACAAAATGTTTATTAAATAGTAAAGACATACATTTCGTACAACTGACGGACTATTCCAGGTTCATGGCGGAGCATTGTCTGCCAATTATGATTGTGAAGTCAACCTATATGTGACGTATTCGATTATGATGTCAATACTTGAGTGACAGACTTTTAAATTGTGAGACTAGATATAATGAAACGAATTAATCTTAAGATAACTTCATTACGCATAAATTAATACCATCATTTACGTTGTGAATCTGAATTATGGACTCGTGTCTCTATTTCAATTTCACAGCTTAAAATTATATTAATTAACGTTTCATTACATATAGGCACACAATTTAAGCCTCTAAGTGTAGAGTGGCGGATCCAAGTTGACACACACGTGACACCTCCCCCTCCCCCATCCGGCAGGGCTGTCAATTCATTTTGCTTACCTGCTGGTGGTGGAGTGAGCCCATTTTCAAGAGTTAACGCCCTTGAAATTTTGGGTGCCCCCTGGCAAATAACCTCCTGGACCTGCCCCTGACGTATACAATTTCAACAATTTTATTTTCAAGCATTGTGGTGTAAATATTCACCTTTAAGTCTTGCAGACCAAATATAACACTTTTTTATGTAAGGAAGATTCTGTTGAATATTCTGAAATTCGTTTGACTGGAATCTGTTGCTTCATTGAATTGGTTTTAACATAGAGTCACGTATGCGACCGTAAATCTGTCTCTTCTTTACGATATGAGCGTGGGTGGGGGTGACGGGACGCGCGGGCAATTAGATTACTATAGTTACATTAATATTCTTAGCAACGCCTAGCCCGTCTAATATTGATTGACAGGCCAGTGCAACTTGGTGAAATGATTTCCCAGCCCGGGGGATCGCTAGATTAACGATGAACTGTTTTATGGACTGCATTCCTGAGTCGATTTGTGTTTTGGAGCGAATAATTGTACCCGTAGAGGTAACGATCAAAATTCATTATCTCTATCTAGACAGTTCTTGTTCGCTGGTAGGGAGAGCGGCCATTTTAGACGCGTTATCGCTACACATAACAATTTTATATTAGAAATTCGCTTAATTTAATACACTTTGTTTTGTCCTAGCACAAAATCTTCCGTTCAAATATTAAATGTTTAATATTCCGTATTTTAGCAGCTACTTACCGCGTGTACACATGATTAATGCTGTATATATTCCATATACTATGCGTACTAGTTATGTTATATACCCTCTATGATAAATTAAAAGGCGTAGGCACATTATGTCCAATTGGTGTGAAATAATAATAATAATAATAATAATAATAATAATAATAATAATAATAATAATAATAATAATAATAATAATAATAATCATGATAATCTTTATTTAACGTGGGTACCCCTCCAATTTCCGGATATCTCAGATCTTTCTCTCTCTCTCTCAAAAATGTTTATGCTTTATAAACAAATTATTTTGTTTCATGCTTGATCATTATTCTGTTAATACAATTATTTTTTAATATTATGTCCGGAGCGGGCTCCAATAAGTTGTCAGAACTTCTGCCCAATCCCATTGCCTTATCAGTACAATAAAATATGTTTAGGTCAAAATCTCTGTGACCCGCAATAGCAGCATACATGTATATACAATATGGGTTAAATATAAACTATTGTTGATCAAAACATTGTTGATTTATTGCATAACATTTTAACGCTACCGGATGAGCTATCGTAAATAAAAATAATAATAATAATAATAATAATAATAATAATAATAATAATAATAATAATAATAATAATAATAATAATAATAATAATAATAATGCAAAATTCCACAAAATATCATGAAAAAACAACAACAAAAACAACAACAACAATAACAAAAACACCATCACCATCACCACCACCACCGCCGCCGCCGACGACGACGACGACGTCATCATCATCATTATCATCATTATCAACAAGAACAAGAACAACAACAACAACAACAACAACAACAACAACAACAACAATCAATCAATCAATCAATCAATGTTTTAGGTAGCGACTTATTTCTTAATTCTTAGCCTTCTGTTTTCCGTCTTCCCACATCCATTTCCCTCGGGGCGCTTTGGTGTGAGTGATCTCACCTTCAGGAAGCGTGTTTTGAGAGCGAGACCGTCACTTCACTGACAAAACCTCTTCAGTGCTATTCTGAGTTGTCACATGTCTGCCACTGATGCAAGCTCTCTGCTTCCGAAGCCACGCTAGAACTATATCGACCCCTTCAAGCTAGCAGCTTTAAAACGAATTACATCAAATCATTTCAGTATTATCTAACACGTATGTTGTTATACGCTTATTTTTCACAAATAATTTGAATGAACATGTTTTCGCAGCAAAGATCGTCTGATGTCTGATCAAATCATCTGCAAAATAACCAATAACTATTCGATACATGTATTTTGAAACTGTAATGCGTCCGGGAAATCTCGCAACGAAAGTGTTATTAAGAGGAATAATTTGTAGTGATTTGAGTAATAGCTCTTGTAAAACATCAATGCTGTTATTACAGCCGGATTGGAACATTCTCTTTTATTGCGAGTTCTCTCTCAAGCGTTTCTTTCAAATGTCAATTGTTATTGCTGGGCCATATTGCACAAACAGACGCACATAGAGACAAATATCTATTTTCTTTCCTTCAAAACCTGCGACAAAACACTACAATTAGGCCTACTCATTTTGTGAATATCCAGGTTTTTTGTTAAGTGAATAGAAACCGAAAATTATCATTCATTGTTGCAGTGCTATTATAGTTGTCATTGATCAATACTGTGCATTATTACTAAAACGCTACACATCATTTACTGGGTACTTCAAATTAACACAGCTCCATTGACAATACTGAAATACAGTAATAGCTGTCGGACGTTACGTTTTGTAAGCTACGCAGAACTATATCTTATACCATCTTGCAATTTCGAATGAGAGATGAATAAAATAGTGACACAAATACCTTCTTTCATTCTTGTATAGTGAATGTAATATTTAACGCCATCTTCACTTACAATGCCCACAGATAGCGCAGCTTACTGGGCCGATGTTGGGCCGATACCGTGCCGATACTTTCAGTATCGGCCCGGTATCAGCCCAGTATCGGCCCAGTAAGCCGCGTTATCAGGGTATAGCTTTAAAAATTGCCATGATGACCAGATAAATTTGGCAGATAGATTCTCCACGCGCTCATTCAACGAACTGCTAATTCTATTCCTTTGTAGGTTCTTGGGTTCATAAATCCTCTTCAATGGATGGTGGGCGAGTGGGTAGACTAATCGGCTCCCAAACGCTCGGTGAATATGTGCCATAGAATTGGCTGGGTTCGAACCTCGCTCAGGTAAAAAATTGGCAAATGTAAAAATTACATTCCAATGATGACTGTGCTATATCCTAGTGCCAGTGCGTCGTCAATGACAGGGTTCCCAGAACTAATACTTGACAATAATAAAACCTACATACAATGCGAGTGCCTAGAGACAAGTCTGGAATGCGCACTATCAGTTCCAGTCAATTCGTATGGTCGTGAGTTGGGTAGGCGAAAGCGTGTCCAATGAAAGAGGATTTGTGTCTTATGGATGGTGGGCCAGTCGGTAGACTACCCGGCTCCAAAACGCTAGGCGAATAGGTGCCATAGAATTGGCTAGGTTCGAAGCTCGCTCCGGTCGAAATTTGAAAAATGTAAAAATTGCATTCCAATGGTGTCTGTGTTATATCCTAGTGCCAGTGCGTCTTCAATGACAGGGTTCCTGGAACTAATGCTTGCCAATAATAAAAACTACCACCACCACACCACCACCACCACCACCACTACTACTACTACTACTACTACTACTACTACTACTACTACTACTACTACTACTACTACTACTACTACTACTACTACTACTACTACTACTACCGCTACCGCTACCGCTACCGCTACCGCCACCGCCACCGCCACCGCCACCGCCACCGCCACCGCCACCGCCACCGCCACTACCACCACTACTACTACTACTGCTACTACTATACCCAATTTCGAAACTCGAGTTAGATAAAGCAAAGTTAGTGGCATTAGATGGTGAAGAAAGACGGCTGACCCTGAAGAAAGTCAAATAGTTTAATATTCCCCAAATTGTTCTTATTATTTATGTAATTTTGAAATTCGAAATTTGATGTATGTTTGAAATGGGATTTCTCATATACATTGACACAATTTTATCTTCCATTTCATAATGATGTCGTATTTGAAAATACCTACGCTACGTATCAATGTACCAAGGTAAAAGCGCCAGTGTTGTATATTGCAGATATTACAGTGCTCACATAACACTTGTATATACCCCGCCAGTCTAGATGATAATCTTGTGAATTGCTGTTAATTTTTTTTAATAAAAGGTCAATTCACTCTCTCCACAAACCGCGTTTATTTAGCTGAATCCGTGTTGGCCCCAGGTGAAACACGATAGTGATTTGGCTGACAGGCGGAGTGACGGGCACGCTGGCTAGTTATCGATCGTCAGGACTATCTCGCTCAATATCGGACATCGCGCACAATGTGTGAAATTGTATTTAAAGATCACGTCGCCGATAAAATATCGTCATGACATTTACCTACACTCTCCATTAAATATCAATAAAACAGTTATACGTGTAATACCTCTTGGTATTCAGCTCAGAAAATGGTGACTAAAATAGATATTCACTTGGTTAATTTTACCGCTGACCCGAATAAGAATGATTCACATGTTTAACGGTGCACATTCACACTAAAATGCTTGAAAATAAAATTGTTAAAATTTTATACTTTTAGATGCTTAAGTTGTGTACCTCAATGTAATGAAACGAATATTAACAATGGATCTTTCCATTTTAGCTATGCCCCGCCCAACACTAGCTAAGCTCCACCCACACCTCGCCGTGTTGGGATTGATCGATCCCCAAAAGCCCTAGCTATCAATTTCCAGGGAAGCTGTTGAATATTTTGTAACTAATTTGACTGGGCGCTGTTGCTGCCTATGGCAGCAACAGCGCCTAGTCAAATTAGTTTCAAATCATTCAACAGAATATTTATTAAATAGTAAAAGCAAACAATTTGTACAACAACGCATAGACCGTCTTCAAATATGCGTTCGTGACGTACTTATAGACGTCATTCATGACGTCATTCATTATGATGCCATTCTACACACCACGCTGTTCATTATGACGTCATATGATGAGTGGCTACTCTGGAAAGGTGAATTGATGATTTCATTCCGTATAAATTAATATATTTTTAGTTGTGAGGTGGAATTAGGGACACGTGTCTGTAATTCAATTTCACAACGTTAAAAATTGTTTTAATTTATGCGCAATAAAATAATCGATTGTTACGGTTTATTTCGTTTCATTACAGCTAGGCACACAATTTAAGTTTCTAAAAGTATACAATTTTAACGATTTTATTTTAAAGCATTTAGTGTGGATATGCACCTTTAAATCTAGTGAGAATATTGCATTTATTATGAAAAAACCAAATTACTATAAACTAAGTTAGATGATGATGATGATGATGATGATGATGTACTGTATTCCCTGGTTGTAGTAGCGAAAAACGTGTGCAGCCGCAATCAGGCTTTCCTCTATGGCCACTCTTTCTTTTCCTCAGTCAGAGTCCTTGCTTTACCGTGTTATTCTTGGTGTTCAATGTACCCAGAGCTTATGCTTTTATGCTGGAACGTAGTACACGTAGCAGGCTTACACAGTGGTATCGTATATGAGAGGAATATAGGATGCGTCGCTCACTAACATTGCAAAGGCATATAGGTCTAAAGTGTCTGCCAAGCTATCATCTTTGAATAATGTAATTATTAGTCTCACCGAATCTCATTTAAATAGGCATGCATGAGGTAATCAATGTGTATCCAATGTTAGAAGTGAATACGAACTTGGCTTCATTCTCAATAAAAATATGGAAATAAAATAATACGTAGCAGCGACATCGATGTCCACGTTGTATACACCTTTGAAAGTCATTGTTGCTCTTAAAAGCATAGCGCCGCTAAATCTACTCAATACATTTTAACATGTCCTCATATCGGTCTGAAAATTATATTACTTATTCAGATGGAGAAATTTGTTCTAGATAAGTTCCCTAGGGTCAAACATCATTGATAACAATGTTATTTTCAAGCATTTTAGTGTGAATGTGCACATTGTAATATTGTGCGCTATTGTGCTATTTGATTTCATCGTTATACGGAATTGTGTTATTAAATTATTCAAATTTAAGAATCATGGCGTTTTATTTATTTAATCAGTTATACATTGTGTTCGCCAGCCATTAATACGGGTCGATTATAAACAGAAATTTGTGTACTTTGATACTGTTTCATATCGTCCCAAATACATAGATTTCGATATTGTCCCCGCGCGCCGTTGGCCAACGTGCGCGCTGATATCAAATTTGATATAGGCCCTGCGCCATTGGCAAACGGTGCAAATTCGATATTGGCGCGGTACATCCACACCTACAGAATAATTCACGAAAGTAACGTTACCTGAATGTTAACAAAATATACTGATATGTGTCGATTCAAGGGCGAGTCAGCGAGGCGTTGTGTATGGATAAACTAAGTTTTGGTTTCGTTTGTGAAGAGATTCTGATTCTTGAGCTATTCCCTATAGCAGCTGCGATATGGAGTGAGCCACTAAGAAGCTTCTTTTCCTCGTCTATGAACTCAACATTGTCTGTCAATGTTCATCTCACATTGGCGACCCAGTGTAGGTTCTGGGTGTGAGGTGGAGTTGTTGTTGTTCTTGTGGAGTGCTCTGACACATATGACAGGCCTGCAACAAGATAATATGTATAAACTATGCTGGGGAGTGGTCATCTCCTTGTGGAGAACCTATTGTTGTCTTGACCTCTACGGACTACTCATTCTAGTACGCTCATACTTTCAGCTTCTTATCTGCTCATTGTCATTGCCTGCAGTCTGGTGTAATACGCCCACCACTGTTGGTTGTTTTATGGTGGTTAAGCTTCACAACATGTAATGGTCATCTGCTTTTTAGTCTGTCTGCCATGCTTCAATGACATGGTAAATTTATTCCTGGATGTGGCGCAGAGTTACATTGGATATGAGCTTTCGGATACTGTTGAAATTTATTGAAAATAATTGAACTTGAAGCGATTCCTCCTAAGACAAGTGTCGCAGCAAAGAACTTTCATTCCCGACAGCCTCGAAATTAAGGTGTCCTGATTGCAGGAACAGCACAGCTCAAATCACAAGCGGTAATACCATTATCACGTAAACCATAGTCTGTGGCGTGCCCTGTCCATTTGTTTAGTGACGGCACGTGCGTTCGAAGGTCCTGTTTGCGGGGGAAAGACCGCAGTCACTGGTGAACGGTGCCAGTACATCACCATTGCTGGTGCGTTCGCCCATAGCATATCACCGCATATAAGGATTGAGTCGTGTGTCTTTGCCGACTTTGCTAAGTCTACTTAAAGCATGTTGATACACGTCCACACAAAAAATATTTGCCATCTAGCTGGAATAAAGATGGGTGAGCTCAGATCCACCTGGAACAACTCAATCAGGGAGGGGTTCCATTGGGTGTGTTTGTCAGCAGCTGAGCCATGCCCATTAACAATGCGACATTTATAGTTATGATGGCATTGGTAGTGGCATTGGCAAATCGCTCATCTCGGTGATGTTAATTTCAGAAATAAGTTGGTACTTACAGAGGAGACTTGTGTGAATGTGTCATCTTGAAAACTAAACTTAGTCTGGCCGTATTTATTAATTGTATACCCTATACTATTACGTAGCCTGTAAAAGTAATACAGTTAGAAAGCACGAGTGCCCATGTGTGCGTGTTATAGATCGTGGCATACCTATATTTATCTGCCTAGAATATATGTGAATGTAACTAGCCTAGAGTTCTGCAGGCAATGTGGAACGGATAAGGACACGGGAATCTCATTAATTGCTTCTAATATTGCCCACACTTGTGCAATATTAGGATCAAGCCGTTCGTGGGTAAGTGTCCATATCTCAAATGTTTTCTGCCCACGCGAGGTCTGTATACTGTCAATATATAATAGATATGGTAGTCAGGCATATTTCAGTCATTCACGTGTCAAAATGTGACTGACAGCTATAAGCATATCATCTACATATTTAATTATAACCTTTGCTAAGAACGCCTCTAGTTATGTTAGGCTAGGCGCGTTAGTAAATCAGGTTTTTCTCTCATATGACTAATATTATATCCACCTCACTTGAACCATTGAACACTGAAATCCAATATCTCAATACCACAGCAACCTTCAATGTAGGTTGTTGAATAGTCTTCAACTAATTTGCCTGGAAGCCATTCTTGATCTAGGCAGCAATGGCGTACTGTTAAACAAGCTACAGATGTTCAACATATTATTTGTTATATTACAGGAATAATAGTATAATAAGAATGCAATGTATGTGAAAAATAATGTGTTATTTCGCGTCGAAACGTATGACTTGTATACAGAGAACGGATACCTTCAGCGACCATCAGACAGTAATAAGCATAGGCCTATATATCTTCTTGTTGATTGCCATTATGTGTAAATTGACATCTTGAATTCGTTTTGCAATTCTTTTGTTGGTTTTTGACATTTTTCTCTATTTTTTCATCGACTTATTTTCGATTAGTGCTATTTATTTCACATACTAAATGAGCGGTCTATAGAGACTTCATTATTATTTACATATTCGTTATCACCGTGTATCTGGTTTCTAACTAAACTGAATGCTTATATTCTTCGTGATAGGCGATTTATTAATCGGAAGTCCTAGGCCGTGCTCTCACTGGAGACTTAACCGGCGTACCGCAATACTGAGGTATGGCGTTATTCCCGGTTAACTCTCCAGTGAGAACACGGCTTTAGATTTGTGGGTAAATTGATCGGTCCGTCCGTCTGTCACTCGGCATGCCTGCGTGCGCGGGTGCGTGCATGGGTGTGTGAGTGAGTATGTAGCGCCATGGATGCGTGCCTGAGTGTCTGCGTGGTTGCGTGCGTGGTTGCGTGCGTGGTTGCGTGCGTGAGTGTGTGCGTGCGTGCGTGCGTGCGTGCGTGCGTGCGTGCGTGCGTGCGTGCGTGCGTGCGTGCGTGCGTGCGTGCGTGCGGTGGGAGGTAGGGCGGGGAGGGGCGGAGCGGGGCTGGATGGATCGGTGGGTAGGTGGGTAGGTGGGCTGGCGGGGGTTGGATGGCTGGGTGATGGATGGATGCTTTGGTAAGAATGCGTTGGGTGGTTGGATTGGTATAATCTGCCAGTGCGTATGTCTCTGTGTTGATCATGTGGTTGGTCGGTCGCTTGAACTGTGGATCCGTGGAGCTGTTGAATTGGAAGGGGTGTTGCTTCAGCGGGTTGGTCAGTTAGTGTGTCAATCGTACCTTCTCTCTTTAGCATAGTATAATACAGAGCAAGCTTCTGGAGAGAATATGCTGTCTCGTTGGGTCAGATGCTTTACGCGACCGGCTGAATACCATCGTAGTGAACTAGCGTTACCTACATTACCTACATGGTAACTGACATCTGGAAACAGAAAAATCACCTCGACAAAGCACTTGTTGATGCTTTATATGATATTATTATTAAAGACATGTGTCTTCTTCTTGTCGTTCGCTGATCATACCGCCAGTCCTGTAAGTTACTATCTACATGATCATAAGCGTTAAGTGCGTGGATCCATGGTTTATTAGAGCGCGCCGTGCGGCCTGGAACCTCCGTCTACAGCACTCGAGGTTTCTGTCAGGGTTACCTCACCCTTACCTCCTTTAGTCGCCTCTTACGACACTCAGAGGGTACGGAAAGTGTATTCTAAGCCCCACCTACCGTGCAGGAGACATGTGTTATATAAGAATATGCAGTGTTTCTTTAACCCCTAACACACAGATTTAAATATTCTGTCTTTTACTGTGTCCATAGCAAAGCAACTCTTGTACAATTTTTATCAATTTTGGTGAATGATGTTGCTGTCTACGACAGCAACATCTTCACCCAAATGTGTTGAAAAATAAACACCAGTTCAACTTCTAATTTAATTTGATAAGTTTAAATTTTTGACATCGGAGTGGTAAGGGTTAACCGAGTGAGTACATCGTCAGGTATTAGGCCTACTTTGAGTTATGCTGGTGTACCGATTGACCCGTCTCGTGCTGTATCCTTCAATCAGTTCTCTCGCGCACTGGAGCGTGAACGTCGTGATTAGATGTATATTAAATGAATGGATATCATTTCATAATCAGACAGGTCTCAATTACGCTTTGATAATTATTTTTAATATCCAACCGTTTGAGCCTTTGTTCGTAGCCATATACATGTTTAAATTACCAGTAAATAAGCCATCCAGTCCTTAGTGATCTTCGTCAAGCCTCGTTATATTAAACATTAATTTCTTTAAATTTTATTTCAATTTTCTCAAGGAAGACGTCAATTTACAGACCAAGAGAAGAATGTCTTTGAAAATTTATCACTAATTCTAGTGGACAACCGAGCCAGTCATTCTAGTGGTAAACTTTTAAAAAATGTCTTCTCTTGGCCCGCAAATGGAGACTTCTCAAGAACACTGCAGAGGCCAGTTTTTGGCTGAAATGAGTGTTAAGGGGTTAATTTTACACCAAATAAAAAAAAATAGCCAAATTAATAACAACTTTGACGGTCCGCGTAAATAGACAAGTATATCAATAATAACATATTACATTTCATTAAAACTTGTTTCAATTATTATTAATATATCCACAAGTAATGTTTAACCATTTTAATATTGAGTTCTAAAAATGTGCTCAAAACGGAGCAAAATAGGATACCTGATGAATATGTTTGAAAACGTTTTGACTCAAAGTTATTGCTGCCCAAGGCAGCAAAGCTTATCCACTAACGTGATACAGTTAGGTATCTAGGTAGGCCGTATAGCCTGCCTGAACTATAGTATTTATCCATCCATCCATCCATCCATCCATCCATCCATCCGCCCGCAAGCCCGTCAGCCACTCGCCCGCCCACACCCACCCACCCTCCCATGCACCCGCCCACACACCCACCCAACCACCCACCCATCGATTCGTCCATCCATCGATCAATCTGTCCATCCATCCATCCGTCTGTTCGTCCATTCGTCCATCCGTCCATGCATCCATCCATCCATCCATTCATTCATTCATTGTATTTCTGTGTTCACAGAATGTTTCACGGGAAATACGGCTTGCTCAAACACGACGAACTCGACGTGGTTGACGAATCAGATGACGAGTTTACCATCCCATCCTCTAGCGAGCGAGAAAGTGAATGTCGAAGCGCAGACTGTTCTCCATCGGCATCAAAAAATGAATCCGTTAAAAATGAAAGCGATCTGTCTGACAGGTCTGAAAGCGGAATATCCTATAGAAGTGAAATTGAACTGTCAGTTAGAAGTGCCACTGGGCTCTCCGTTAGCAGTGACACTGGCTTGCCCGCTAATAGTGCGTTAGTAGGATTAACCTCAAGTAGTGCGTTAATTGGTTTGACCGCTAGTAGTGCGTTAGTAGGTATGGACTTGAGGATGCACCCGCTATCAATTGATAATCTATTAAATAAGAACGATGAAAGGATCTCTTCTAAAACTTAATCTAAATTATCTTCTAACATTCGTCAAATATAATGTGTGTGCTCAATAACATTCTGATAAATCCAGCCATCTTAGACCAGTTGCAGATAACATCTGCTATATACAATTATTCATACATCAACACTGCATATAGCATCCAGATGATTTGATTTTCTAGCAATTTGGCTGAAAGCCGTTGCTGAGTAAACTTGCTACGTACGAATCTCATTCAACACGTTCTTGAACTAGTCAACACGCGTCACGCAGTTTAACTCTATAGGAAACACGATCGTTATAGGAATTTAAAACGCATGCTAATAGGAACTCTTATTTGCTAGGAGAATGGACCTTTCCGCTTTATCCACCACCATGTGACGTCATAATCAACTACATGACGTGTAGAATGACATCATAATGAATGGCACCATTATGAAGTCATGAATGACGTAGATAAGTAGGTCACGAATCCATATTTAAAGATGGACTATGCGTTGTTGTACGAACTGTATGCCTACTATTTAATAAATATTCTGTTGCACATTTTGAAACTAATTTGACTGGGCGCTGTTGCTGCCATAGGCAGCAACGGCGCCCAGTCAAATTAGTTACAAACTATTCAACAGCTTAACTATATAGTTTTCAGGAAATTGATAGTTAGGGCATTCGGGAATCGATCAATCCAGACACGGCGACGTGTGGGTGGACGTTAGCTAGATGTGGGCGGGGCATGGTTAAAATTGGAACGGTCCATCGGAAGTCCGGGGACAGATCTGTCATTGGATAGTGGTGTCTCGCTAATAGCCAATTGCTCATCGATCTCCGTGTTGCTGACCAGCAGTGCGAAAGGTAATATGTGTCTTAAAATCTATCACCTTTAAATTATCTAATCATTAACCTCTTCGAATCTCATTTACCTGAAACATGTGTATATGATTTAGTGAATGTGTATCCAGACATACAGAATAATTCACGAAAATAACATACATGAATGTTAGACTGTTGTGTGTCGATTCAATGAAGATTCTATGCAGGTGGGGTGGGGGAATTACAATTAGAGATGTGGTATCGTGTCTAGAAGACGCGCATGCGCAATAGACGAATCAAATATCTCGATCAGTCATATGGCGTCATAATCAACTACCTCACATGTAAGCTGACGTCATAATCAATTAAGCCATACATGACGTAATTAGGTCCGTCACGAACGCTTAATATTCTGTCAAGTTGTACAAACTGTAGACCTATGTCTTTACTCTTTAATAAACATTATGTCGAATATTTTGAATCTAATTTGACTGGGCGCTGTTGCAGCAACAGCACCCAGTCAAATTAGTTTCAAAATATTGAACAGCTTACCTGTATAGTTTTCTGGTAATTGAGAATCAGGGCGCACAGGGATCGATCGATCCCAACAAGAGCAACGCGTGGGTGGAACTTGGCTAGAGATGAGATGGGCATAGCTAAAAGCAGGATTCAGCCATTGATAAAATTAGAACTAATCTCATTTGAAACCCATTCAGTGTACGAATTTGTTATTTATTATCATCATTATTAAATCAAGAATTATAAATGTGCAAAATAAAATATCATGAGAGATAAATATCTACATTTATTGGTCTATTTACACTGTGCTCTGATTATTTGTAAATGTGTGTGATATAGCTAATATAGCGCATGCATTGTTTATTCCAAATGTCCATCACCAGTCTCAACATACATGCACTGCGGCGCTTTATTCTGCATCAAACTGCTACCATCATTGCCTCTATAACGGTGTTTAGAATAGTCTAAATGTGGGAGAAACATATGCATTTTGGATCAATTATCAACAACAATTGAAACGACGACGACGACGACGGCTGCGACGACGACGACGACTGTGGCGACGACGACGACGACGACGACGAGGACGACGACGACGACGACATCAACAAACATCAGTAGTTTATTTTCATTACTGATATTCAGAGATTCAATAATTATTACAATTTTCGTTGTACTGGTCAGTATAATCAGAAAGGTAACCATTATATAGGAATGATATGACAGTGGGCCGAGCCCACTGCTGTACGCCAATTAATAAGCCTAAACCTGCCCATTTTCAGGATAAGAGTACATTTTTGAAAATTTATCACTGGAATGAGCCGAGCCGAGCCAGCCATTCCAGTGGTAAATTGGGCCAGGCTTGTTACAACAAACAAACCACAATGCATTCTTCTAATTGACTTTCTTATAACTAGAACCAAATGTTAAATGTATAGGAATACAGTAATCCGATGTGTCACTCAAATATCTGACGGCATATTCAATTACGGTCACTAGTTATCTAACGTTGCGATACAAATTACGTAGCTCCGTCACAAAAATCGAAAATTCCGTGACACGATTGTACGAATTACATGTTCTTGCCGAATTTACAATTTAATAAACATTCTGTTGAATATTCTCAAACTAATTTGCCCGAACGGCTGCTAGGGCAGCAATAGCGCCCAGTCAAATTAAGTTTAACGCGTAAAAAGTCGGCTGAGCTTAGCTGGAGATGGGCGGGGCATACCTACAAATGGATTACTCTGTAACCATTTAATTACCAATACTTTTCAAGGAAATTTTCCTTTTTACATCCAAAATGAGTATTTTTGCAAATTTATAGCGAAAATTTACAAAAAAAATCGATTTCTTTTATCATTCAAATGGACATCATCAAAAGTGTAATGGTCAAGATAATTCAAATTTCTGCTTAGCCAGTGCCCAATTGCAGAACAAGGTGAGTATTTTTGAAAATTTACCACTAGAATGACTGGCTCGGTTACCGAGCCAGTCATTCCAGTGATAAATTTTCAAAAATGTTCTCTTATCCTGCAAATGGATATTTATCAAGATCACTGCAGAGGTCATTCTTGACCAACTTGACCATTAAAGGGTTGGGCTTGACACAAAAGGGTTTAAATAAGGAAAACTGGAGTGATTTTGTGAAGCAGTGTTGTAGTGAATTGCTGCTGTCTTTGAACAAAATGGCTTACAATGTTCAGCCTGGACACCATCTTTCAGGAAAAGTATTAAATGTCATATCGTTGCACTTCTGGTGACGAGAATGTGACCACGTTGATACTGAAGATTATGAGGGCTCACGTGGTCATGATAAATACACGTTGATTATATAAACAAATCATGCAATGCATTTAGCACTAATCATTGACTCAAAATGCAGAATTAAATTTCTCCTTAATCCGAGCTGGTACACACAAGTCTATTGACTCCATTATTACGAGTGTGTTTGGAGTGATAGTCTCTGCCAACGCTACGGCACACACATATTGGATGTCTCCTCGCTATACAGATTAAATTTATTAATTGACGCTGTCATCGACCGTGCCAAGTCACAACTCAAGAGAGCAAAGACAAATAAGTGCCTCCAGAGAAATTAGTGTCAATCTTCGTCACACGTTTGAAAGTTTGCGTAGGAAATTCGTCGCATGAGATGTGAATGTCAGTAACAATATTTAGTAACATATAGAGGCTATCTTGGCACTCGTGTGAAACACGGCCCACGTCATGTCGGGCTTCGCTTTATCAATGTTATTCAATGGCTGTTTGTTTGCAAATCGTTATTGCTCAATTTTACCTTTTAAATGTAATTAAATATATATGACCTATGATGCGATTTAAGAGCAGATGGTTGCAATATGGCGTGTTGTAATCGATTATGGTTCCTGTCTGACATCATCTTTAAAGTGGGTGTGGTCATATATATTTTCGCTCAGTATTTGTTCAGAGAGGGTTCAAACTGGTGCGGTTCAGTGTGGGGCGTATAATACAGAAACGGCACACGTACGCCTAACATAGCCTACATCGGAGACGGAAGCATTGTCTCACTTGTAAATGATAGAAACGTGTTGAAATGACGTCATCCTTTTGGGCATGGCGGTAAAAAATCATTAATTCCCATCCGGTCCGCCGTATTAATCTTAGTTCACGGTCGTGGGTGATAATCCCATTTGTCTCAGACATATTCTTTCTTGTTGTTGCTTCCTGGCATATTACAAATTAAAAGGAGTTAAAGATTACTCAAAGTAATCAAGGCAGCAATCCAACAGAAAGGAGAAAATAGACCGATCGGAAGTTGGGAGGAAAATGCATTTTGTGGGAAATGGACGGGCCGGGGTTCAGTTGTTGAAGAAACCAAATGAACTAACTCGTGTTCGTGGTTGCGTCGTGAAACAGGAGTTCGGATAGTGCGCTAGCGTATGTCGGAAGCCTCCAGGTGAAACACTTGGTTGAGAAAAGGTCGCGTGTCTTTAAGTACACCCGCCTACTTCTGATCTGGTTCTAACTGATATACACATTTGTGTAGTAATATGTTGCTCATTAGATCTGTCGAACTGGATGTATCACAACAACAACACAGTCGTACGAAATGAACTTTTATCTTTACTGTCTGTTTAAAGCTTATCTCGGAGTTTTAATGGGCAGACTTTAATCACTTGACAAATGTTAGAATTAACCTCGTGTTATGCTAGGTTAAAGTTATAGATGTATATATAGGAAACACTCTAAGCAACAATATAGTGCCAGCGCGGATGACGTTTCATTGATGAGCAATACGAGTGTGGCCATGCAGGAACTTATCAACATTGCACTAGACTTTGCTAATATGGAGAGATATCAACTTAAACTTCCGAAAAGTGTTTCTATCTATAGAATATCTCGTCTTCTAAATATAACTATGCTGAAAGAATTTTTCTTAGAAGATTAACAGATGCCGGTGGAGACTGCTAGTGTCCATTTGGGGGTAACAAGATGTTCATCATTTAACGAGAACATGATGCATAACGTGGATAACAATATAAAGAAGGCACGCTGTACATTTTTTTTCATCAGGACTTCATGGGCACAATGGTCTAGATCCGGTTACGATTATTCACCTTTCTTAAAATCTACATATCGCCGGTCTTAACTTACGGGCTTGAAGTCAAGTTACATGGCGGCGTGCATCTTCCCAATCTGGAGAAGTACCAAAAACATATTCTTAAGCAATTTCAGTCATTGCCAAAGAATACAGTTGTTCCAGCAATATATATCTTAACGGGCGTTATGGCTTGGCTACACGTATCTGTAAAATCTGTTGAAAGTCATAGCTTGTTTATTGAGTGAAAAAGAATATTGCAGAGGCATAGCATAGAGGATGCTGAAGTATATCTGGATGACCCTATACAGAAGGAGAAGTGGAAGTCCCTGATTAAGAAAGCAAGTCGGCTGTGCCGGAAAGAAGAAATATCAAGGGCATGCGGTATAGCATGGTACAGTTCACTGGGGTACTTGATTGAAGTACCATTTATTCAAGGAAAATTGCCTCCTGTACTACAAGCTGATCTCTCTTTTGAAACAGATGCAGTCCTTATATCTGTCAAATTGAAACTTCTCACTATGTACTACAGGAGAGCCGAAGTAGATTTAAAAAAGATAGCGTCAATCCATTAGGCCAATTATGCAAATCTGAACAGGACACTATGGAACACTTTCTAATCAGATGTCCAGCATTGGAATCCATTAGGCAGATACCCATTCAGTCTATGGGCGCTTGTCTTCTAAAAAATCGCCAATTAGGCGTTAGTGATTATTCAGCTGAAGAACTCGTACAACTTTTATTAGATTGTACAAGAATCATCGATCCTGAGCTACCGAAGTCTGAGTTCGTAAGCACATTAGAGTTCCATGCTAGAGGCTTAATTTACTTACTTCATACACCTAGATACAAGATACTTGGTATGTCCAATTTCGCTACTGCCTCTACCTAATTGTTAATTACTGTTAATTGTTAATGGCAAAGAAATATGGTTATATGGATAAAAGGAGTAATCTGATAATCAGCACAGTGATAGGTCCACAAGGGCAGTACGCTATTCTAAATAATAGGATACACTTACGCATGTTAGTGCGGTACTCCTACAAAGGAAGTTATGATCTGTTACAAGTTACAAGTTGTTTGTTACACTTACATTAGATAATGGCAAGTGGTTGTTGCGGTGGCTGAGTGGGGGTCTATCCAACTATGCGCATTTGCATAGGCATAGTTTAGCCAATTACACTGCTCTTTGGGGTTTCGAAGGTAGCAGATCGGTCTTTTGGACTGAACAACGTCTGGAGATATTTAGACTTGCTGGACAGGCGGCAAAAGCGCAGGTAGCTGTTTGTCTACATAGTATTCTCGCAGGGTAATGTCGCAGTGCTAAAGGTAATTTAGTAAAAGGGAACCCTAAGGAGCATCTATTTATTTAACTTAAGTGCACATTCTGATTTAAGATTTGGGTCGCAGAGTAGAATCCAATCAGATTAGCTAGTTAGTAAGCCAGTCAGTGCCACTACTCACGATTTATGCCGACGTGTTTAAAGTTCACTGGCATGCATACCCAAGTCTCCGAATTCAGAAGACGTTTACGTAACCATATACACATACACTTACGCATGCTCGCCTACAAGCTTCATATAGCATGGGGTGGGTGGAGCGGGTAGACACAATGGCCATTTTCGCCTCCCTATCAATTCATTTCAGTGCCACAGTAGTCGTGCATGAAATGCAATGCGCTGGATTAATGTTCCATCATGGGAACTATGTCCATCTGATGAAGTAATCTTTTATCTAACTTGGCATGCCATACATTGTTTCGTCCTATTATTATGTACTTCAAAAACACGTGTCTGGTACCATTAATTCTCTAGTGTCTAAAATTGTATTCCGATCACACTAATTCTATGGGATGGGACATTCTTCTCCGATTAGCGTCAACAGTCGGAGCATCAGTACCTCGATCACAACATTCGCCCAATTACAGTGACACGGTGGAACATCAGTGCCGCAATCATAGCATTCGCCCAATTCAGGTGACACGTCGGAACATCAGTACCGCAATCAGAACATTCGGCCAATTACAGTGACACGTTGGAACATCAGTACCGCAATCATAATATTCGCCCAATTACAGTGACCCATTGGAACATCAATGCCGCAATCATAGCATTCGCCCAATTACGGTGACACGTCGGAACATCAGTACCGCAATCATAACATCTGCCCAATTACAGTGACACGTCGGAACATCAGTACAGCAATCTTAACATTCGCCCAATTACAGTGACACCTCGGAACATCAGTACCACAATCTTAACATTCGCCAATTATAGTGACACGTCAGAACATCAGTAACGCAACTATAACATTCGCCCAATTATAGTGGCATGTCGGAACATCAGTACCACAATCTTAACATTCGCCCAATTACAGTGACACGTCAGAACATCAGTACCGCAACTATAACATTAGCCCAATTACAGTGGCATGTCGGAACGTCAGTACAGCAATCATAACATTCGCCCAATTACAGTGACACATCGGAACATAGTGCCGCAGTGCTCAACTTAGGGAATATGAACATTTGTTCTTGATCTCGCTTGCTCCCTAATGTTATAACATTTGGCTCCAATTTTCCTGGATTTATGAGGTCGGTACGTGGGATTTATAACTGCATACTATCAGTACTAATATGTAATATATTCTCTCCTTCCCATAGACGTATTTCCATCTGGTCCTCCCCATTACTTCGTAGATAACTCTAGAACAGCATTAACAAACGAACTGTGATACATTTCCAGGTGCCTAGGAAATGAATTTCAGTTCTTACCATTAGGGTCTAGCATGCTCGCCTTTGTTGGCTTTTAATATTTTAGCGGTTCCTCCATCGCTCCCCTTTTCAGACATGTTCCGTTCTTTGTATCCGTTTATTTTACTCTCCTTTGGCAGACTTGATAATCAGCTGAACATACGGGTGTTATTTAGGCGCCTCAACAGATATTGTTAAGTGGGCTCTGGTATTCACAGGTATCCTACCAGTATATAAAAAGCTTCCACTGTGTTGATCCTATGCATCGTCAGCCATCGTCATTTTCCCATACTTTCTGATCTTAACTATGAATGTCTATTCTACAACATTTGAATCAATTCGTCCAATCAGAATCTATCTTTTATACAAACTAATCTTCAATTTACTCTTGTAATTTAAACTAACTATCTATCATGGTTCTCAGTGCTAACCTGCTATCTTGATTTTAACATTTCTCAACGCCTTGAAGATAATTTTGTAGACAGGTAACCACCTATGCCTAGAATACATGGGCTGCAAGTAGAATTGCATTCTGCATGCATGGTCAGGAGGGGATTGAGTGCGTGCGTGCGTGCATGCATGTGTCAGTGAGTGAGTGTATGTGCGCATGCTTGCATAATAATCCGGAAATATTTTACAACGTGACAAAAACTGGAGAGCGAGGATATGCAATCTGTAATTGCTCTTGTTTTAGAACGCATGATTTGTATAGCAATGTAGTTCTTCAAACAGGTGAGATAACTTCTGAATCTTGCTGTATATAAAAAACGAATAACGCTATATCTATATAATCACGCATGCTTGGAACACCTAATGGATGATCATAGATACTCCTATAGATACTCCTATAGATACTCCTATTCTTACCTATCTCATAGTATACTAATGATCAGAGTATGTAAATCAACCGCGATATAACGAATTAGGCGCAGGTTTCACATGCGAGTTTTAAGGGTTGCGGAACATGGCGAAACTTTATGGTGAAATGGCTGAATTAGAGATACAAAATAGACACCCCTGGCTTCTGTAGATGCCATACGATCAACAGTAACCATCACGGCTTCTTGTCTCCATATTCCTTTCCAAAATTGTTTATACGTATTCTCATGCTGAAACCGATTCTGGATCCGTTACCCAGACTTCACCTGATCCTCATAATGGCTCCAGAACATGAATAGTAATTTCCTTGGATAAAATGTATATATATCTGGCTCTAATGCTTATAGATCCACGTAGTGGGTTGTGCTGCGGTCACAACTTAATCTCGTTCTGAAACTGCTTCAATGGAAAACAGATATCATTGGAACCGTACCGTGCCTATCTACCACAGTACAAGTCTTATAATCAGTGGCTTTCCCTTGTGAAGCGAGTGAGGAAGGCCTGTACAGCGCATACGATCTCTTGACTTCTTCTTTCTCTGGGAAACGTGTGCTGCCTTAAACCATTTAAATATTGAATTTTTGGTCTGGTTTTGAGACCATGTCACTTCTTATCCATTGAACGTTATCGGTTGGACCGGATAGGTGTCCGTGTTACGTGTACATGGTTCTACACACAATGTAGCCATAGGAAGGATCTACCGTGGTCGTGTGTGCAGTGAGCTGTTCTTTTGCTGGTAACCCTGCTCAAACTCTTAACCTTTGACTCTTTAACCATTGTAATTGTACCGGAACAAAGATGGTAAGACACGTTTATGGCTGCTGTCATATACTGTTGGCGGTGTCCCGCTAATAGAGAAAGCATATGTCCCGGCAATCGGATTAATATCCGTTGCTCATACGACACGTTATTACTGACCCGAAGAGCTTAATTAATTAGCACAGGACCGCTAGATTTCATAAGCACACGCATGCCCTCAGAAATAAACAAATAACAAGTACATTTATAATAATAAACTCTATGCTCCTATATGAGAGTTATCCCCTCTGTATAACTATTCATTCCGATTATTTAAGTCCAAGAAGAAGCACCGGTCCGGTTTCTCTTGTGTTTTCGATAAGAATCTCTCGCCCTACTCTCTAAGAGCGCCAGATGACCCAATCGTCATCTGGACGATTTTCATGTCTGGAAGGCGATCTGAAATCAGCCATCACTCCGTGACAATACTTCCGGTCCCTGGGTTCAGCTAACTTATTTCTTATTTGATTCGATCATATATCAGTTAGTTTTAATGATGATACTTTGTCTTTTGTTTGATTCGAGGTTTATGTACCGGTATTTCTCTTTTTGTCTTGCTCGCATTGTGTGATGTTTCAATCTAAGCTGTCCCGGATAAAATGTCAAAAGCTGGCTAGAATAATCTTTCCGTCACCTCCCCCCCCTCCTGAATCCCCTGACCCCACACCCTCACCCGCTCGCTCCATCCCTCCCCTCTCTCCCCCCCCCCCTCTCTCTCTCTCTCTCTCTCTCTCTCTCTCTCTCGCCAAATCTATGGATGACCGTGGCAATTGGAATATTTAGAATTAGTCATTAACTGGATAGTGTGACCTTGATACGCATTAGCTATCGAAATTGCTAAACGTCGAACCTAGATGTATTTTGATCTTGACGTATAGTGTGTCACCTAGTTCTCGCTTATATTGTTTGCCATGTTGCATAGGCGGGTTATTGTCAGGTTTAGTATTTATTTAGCTTCAATTGATGTGTTGAATAGACACTAGATTTAATAGATACGGTACAGAATCATTCTGTTGGATTACAGTGTGTAGTTTAATACACAAACAGCCATGTACTAACGCGTCTGTCGGAGGATTGACAGGCAAAGTAGAGGAAATGTAATAAGTATAAAACAATGTTCTGCAATATCTGCATATGGACGCGCAATGGACCTTTCCATTTTTAGCTATGTCCCGCCCATCACTAGCTAAGCTCCACCCACACCTCGCCGTGGTGGGATTGACAGGGAAGCTGTTGAATATTTTGTAACTAATTTGACTGGGTGCTGTTGCTGCCTATGGCAGCAACAGCGCCCAGTCAAATTAGTTTCAAAATATTAAACAGAATATTTATTTAATAGTAAAAGCAAACAATTTGTGCAACAAAGCATAGACCGTCTTCAAATATGCGTTCATGACGTACTTATCGACGTCATTCATGACGTCATTCATTATGATGTCATTGTACACATCGAGCAGTTCGTTATGACGTCATATGATGGGTGGGTACTCTGGAAAGGTGAATTATAAAGTCATGAGAAATGCTTATGGAGTATGACATGACAATATCCACTTGACGCGGCTAGGTAGCGCTTATACGTTTTCAATTGAGACCCCTTAAGTTGCGTCTCATATCTGTTAAGTGTCTTGACGGGTTATGCCTCGGGCCAAAAGTGACAAATCCCATAACGGACAGGCCATTTGGTGTAAACATCAGATCCGTACTTAGTGTGTGTTCTGCCAGAGCTGATTGTCCACTATTGTGTCTCTCAATCGTATCTAACGAGCACAATCCGAGAGCGATTAGCCAAATCTATCTAATTCATCCTCTGGTTCTGATTGCGGTAAGCCGCAACTATCAGCCTGCCGCTAAGAAGGTTCACTGACAGTAAAACACAGCCACTTTTTACCCTGCGGTCATCCAGAGTCTGACAAGTTTCACCCATTCCAAGATTTATATCGACAAATGATTTCTGTTCCAGCGAACATAATCTGTAATTCTAGCAGACTGCGAATTTCATTCGAGGTTTCACAATGACATCTATTACCGGGTACCCAATACTGAAGCGCGCGCAATTTGCTTGATTACTTGCCTACAAATTATTCTAACAAGCTATCATCACGGAAAACTGTGGTATTACAGGTTTCAAAAAGACTAACTTGTAGATCGCTGCGGGCCATGCAGTCAAGTGCCACTTTCTCTGAGTGGGCAATCCTGGATAATATGTCTGAGAAAATAACCGAAACACGCCCAAGCAGTTAACGCTTAAGAGGTGCCTGATGTTACGCAGAAAAATATGCGATTTATGTTCTATATAAACAAATATGCAACCTTTGTTTTGTTAAGTACTAATGCTTTCAAAAACAGAAGCTCTGTCATTTGTGAGAGAAAATGAGCAAGATACGCCGCATCTATGTAAAACTCAAGCATTGACCATTCAATTCTTTAAGGTTATACGCGTGATTCATTTTGTACACAAGATTTAGCCAATTAAACACTCAAGCCGGTCGAGACAGCATTCTGCCGTGATCTTGATATATGTAAATCTGCAGACAAAGACCAGAGTATTTCTGAAAATTTACAACTGGAATGACTGTCTCGATAAACACGCCAGTCATTTCAGTGATAGATTATCAAGGATAATCTTCTCTTGGTTTGCATATTGCCATTACATATGAGAAAATTGAACTTTTTGAACAAATTTAAGAAGAATATGGTTAATACTGCACGAAACAGTAGTTGTTACAGAAGATGGCCTGCTGCTGGGGATTGGTTCAGATACGTGTGTCCGTTTCAGCATCAAACGTTAAACTTGGGACATACCGATAATGGACTTTTCCACTTTATCCACCCTTCATATGACGTCATAATCAATACGTGTCGTGTAGAATGACATCATAATGGCGTCATTATGACGTCATGAATGACGTAAATAAGTACGTTACGAACGCATGTTTGAAGACGGACTATGCGTAGTTGTACGAATTGTATGTTTTTACTATATAATAAATAGGTTGTTGAATATTTTGAAACTAATTTGACTGGGCGCTGTTGCTGCCATAGGCAGCAACAGCGCCCAGTCAAATTAATTTCAAAATATTCAACAGCTTACCGTATAGTTTTCAGGAAATTGATAGTTGGGCATTCGGGGATCGACCAATCCTAACACGAGCGAGGTGTGGGTGGAGCTTAACTAGAGGTGGGCGGGGCATAGCTAAAACTGGAAATGCCCATTGCCTCGATGTTGAAAGATTTCAAGTTAACCCTTTAAACTCGAAAGACCAAATTCGAAAACTAATTTACAATTTAATAAATATTCAGAAAATTAATTTGAGTTGAAGCAGCCTATGAGATTCAACAGGTTGCCTTATAGTTAACCTGAAATTACAATTCTCTTAAAGTTCAAAGGATTAACAACTTAGCACTGCACTATATAAACATATATCCTAGTTTTAGGAAAACATTTTGAACGTGTTGTAACTTCTCCAGAAAGAGTCAGGGACGATATTGCTTATTCTATATTAACCGAGGACATATTAATCATTTCAATTAAGGGATCGGAGCTGTTCCTCAAGTATGTATTGGTATAATAAATGTGTCTGACGATACAAAAAAATCCGTCAAGATAGTGTACGAATTGTATAACTATATTTGATGAATTTTAAAGTTAATTCAGGTTTCCTAGAGTGGAATCGATTCCAACCCGCTTAAGGCACATGAGAAGCTTGGTGAGAACCGGGCTTAGCATAGATAGAAATGGAACAGTCTATGGAAGATTGTGATGAAGCGTGCTAGAACATTAAAAGCGAGAACACCATTGAGGTTAATGGCCCTTTCGACTTTTAGCTATGTCCCACCCATCTCTATCTAAGCTTCACCCACACTTCGCCGTGTTGGGATTGATCGATCCCCGAATGCGCTAATTATCAATTTGCGCAAAACTATACAGATAAGCTGTTGAAAATTTTGTGACTAATTTGACTTGGTGCTGGTGCTGCCTGTGGCAGAAACAGTGCCCAGTCAAATTAGTTTCAAAATATTCAACAGAATATTTATTAAATAGTAAAGACATACAATTCGTACAACAACGAATAGCCCATCTTCAAATATGTGTTCGTGACGTACTTATCGACGTCATTCATGACGTCATTCATTATGATGTCATTCTACACGTCACATAGTTGATTATGACGTCATAGGATGGATTGATAAAGTGGAAAGGTGAATTCCACCTGACGTGAGTTCTGGATAATGAGAGAATATATAGCATTTAGATAAATTAATCCTCGATCTGAATACCAAGCATTAACGAATTAAAGAAGCAAGTACGTCGAGCGAGAAATAATTTTTAGAACCCTCAATTTTTTTTGGTAACATCTCTCTAACTGCCTGCTTGCTGAAATTGTGCAGACTACATTTTCCATGGTGTTTAACTCTGGATATATGCTGAATATTTTGAAAGCAATTTGACTGAAATTTGCTGAGGTTTAAGCCACGAAAATGTCAGTCAGATTGTTTTCAAAATATCCAACATGTTCAGAGTTATTGCCCATTGAAATTATTGTGGCTTGCAGTAGTCAGACAGGTAATACACTGTCTATATATCCGGTTTTCTCGAGTGAAAAGAAAAGAAAACTAAATTAGTAGCATCTAGAATCCCGTAATTACCACGTTGAATAGCGGGCAGGTATTGTGTAATTATTTTACAGCCGATTCATGGCATAGCTCGGTGAGTGGGTTGGGAAATTTCGACAGTAACTTCCTGCAAATCGATGCTGTTCTTCCTGATACGTGCGCCCCAGCAGGACGAGAGATTCTCTTCATATTACCCAGAATGGAAGAAGAATCGGCCCTGCTGGAACCAACATTACGCCGCTATTGAGCTTCCGTAGCATGCACGTCATACTGAGTTCCTGTCTGAAAATGATCATTAAAATTATCGTCCTATCAATATAATATAAAGTATTGATTCTGTATTCAATCTGTATCTATCGCTCCCACCACCGCCACCACACCCCCCCCCCCCCCTTCCTCCTTCCCACTCTCTCCCCACCCTATTTCTCCCTCCCTTCCCCTTCACTGCCTCTCCCTGCCCTCTCTCTCCCTCTCTCCCCACCGCTTTCTCCCTCCCCCTATCCCTCTCCCTCCCTCTTCCCTGCCATCCCTCCCTCCCTCCCTTTCTCTCTCTTCACCTGTCCGCCTCTTACTCTCTCTCTCTCTTCCACCTTCCCGCTCTCCCCCCTCCCTTCCCCCTTCAATGCTTCTCCTCTCTCTCTCTCCCTCTCCCTCCCTCCATCCCTCCCCCCCTCCCTCCCCCTCTCTCTCTCTTTTCTCTCTCGCGCTCTCTCTCTCACGCTCTCTCTCCCTCCCTCCGCCCTCTCTCTCTCTCTGGACGGTTTTACCGTAACTGTGGGGACATCAGTTTTTTCTCTCATTTTTTAATTTTCATTTCCTTCGTGTTTCTGTGTGTGTTGGCAAAATAAAAATACTTCTAAGAGGAATAGCGATTATTACCATTAACTTTAAAAAGTGAGAGAACACTGTGGGGACGGTCCCCACACAGAGCGGGGACCTAGTGGGAGGTTCCCCACAAATGTGAGAAACAGTGTGGGGACATACTCTCTGATTGGCAGTTCGTGCAGTAGCAGCAGTATGTGGGGACACAAATTCTAAATAAATTTTTGGATGTTTCACGCTTATCCCGATTGTTTGAGCTACCGTAATTGTGGGGCCAGGGCATTGTCCCCACAATCCAAGCATGTCCCCAGAGTGTAGGGCCTAGACGTGAAAAAATCCTCGGAATCACGGTAAAACAAGTTCTCTCTCTCTCTCTCTCTCTCTCTCTCTCTCTCTCTTTCTCTCTCGCTCTCGCTCTCTCTAGCTTTCGCTCTCTCTCGCTCTCTCTCTCTCGCTCTCTCTCACACTCTCTCTCGCTCGCCCTCTCGCTCTCTCTCTCTCTCCATCCCTCCCTCCTTCCCTCCCTCCCTCCACCCTCCCTCTCTCTTTCTCTCCTCTCTCTCTCTCTTTCTCTCTCTCTCTCTCTCGCTCTCTCTCTCTCTCTCTCTCTCTCTCTCTCTCCCTCCCTCCCTCCCACCTTCCCTCTCCCTCCTCGCCCTCTCTCTCCCCAACTCTCCCCATCTCTCGCCCACCCGCTCTCTCTCTCCACCCTCTCTTTCCCTCCCTCCCTCCCCCCCCCCGCCCTTCACTCGCTCCTCCCGCCCTTTCTCTCTCTCTCTCTCTCTCTCTCTCTCTCTCTCTCTCTCTCTCTCTCTCACTCCCGCTCTCTCTCCTTACCTCTACCCCATGCTTCCCTCCCTTCCATCGTCTCGCTCCATCTTTCTGTCTCTCTCTTCTCTCTCTCTCTCTCTCTCCCTCGCTCCCTCCTACCCCTCCCCTCCCCCCCCCCTCTCTCTCTCTCTCTCTCACTCTCTTTCTCTCTCTCTCTCTCTCTTCCCCTCACCTCATCTCTTTCTATCGCTTTCTATCTCCCTTTATCTATAATTCCTTCAATTCTCGCTCGTCGTCGTCGCTATGAAACATTTACGGTGTCACGGACATGTAAGTTTATTACGAGTTATCTAACCGATGAAAATATGTCTTAGGCGTTATCTAACCAATGAAAATCTTTCGTTGAATAATGTACATGTGTTCATATCGAGAAATATTAAATGGGCTGAAAACGTTGTTTATATGATAAATCTACGTCTGCATGTGTCTCGCTGCATGAATGGTCAGTTCGGTTCTATTTAAACCACGATGTCGTAATAATATCTTTTAGCAATTTTCTGAGTGCCACGAGCCACGCCTAAGTTGGGGCATTGCCCATATGAGTTGATCCAGCATTGATTTCTTGGCGAGCTTCGTTTGTCAGAGTTATTGATAAACCTTGGTAAGGGAGAATAAAACAATTTCTTCAAGAGAATTGGACGGACACAGAATCACGAATTAGCTCGGAAGGCAACGGTAACCACAGCATTATTACCGTCATTTTGCATGCCGTATCTTATACGTTAGACCTTGGGCAGTGGGCTTACTTCGGTTGTTTAATCGAAATCCTAATTTGCAGCCCTTCCTATGGTTTGTAATCTTCTAGTGCAAGTTGTTTCATTGGTAGGTTATATGGAAAATAATCAGTTTCCAATTTACAGTAACACATTGGCTGTTGGCAAATTATTTCTCTAACTTCCGACCAATGTGACTCCTGGTAGAGAAGTTCACTTATTGCATACATGACATTAAGATTCAACTAACTAATATTCTGCTCAGAGCAGGGAGCCGAACTATACCATGGAATTTTCGACACGACCTCTAAACTGGTCTTGATGAATGTCCATGTGCACACCAAGAGAAATCTATTTTTGAAAATCTAGCAATGGAATGACTGGCTAAATAACATAGCTAGTGATTCCAGTGATACATTTTCGAATATAATCTTCTCGTGGTCTACAAATCGGCATTTTGAGTGGGAAAATTTGAATTTCCTTGAAGAAATGTCATGATTAAATGGTTAATGCAGTCAGACAGTTGACTATATCAGCACCTGATGTCACAGACCGGTGACCGGATCACGCTTCTGGCCAGGCTTGCTGGACTGCTCTTGAGGTGGACTTTGGTTTATCCTGTAATGATTAAGATTTGTCAAGAATATTGAAGTATGTGTTCATTGTATGTCCTTTTGCAGGTCCAGACAAATGATATTTTTGTACATTTCCCAGAGGAATTGACAAAAGTCTCACTCTACCGTCCTATAAATCGGTATTTCTTTCGACCCATGTTGGGTTAATAGTCAAGAAGCTTCAAATAGTTGTTTAGTTAGTGTCCATTTGCAAGCCAAGAGAAGGCTATTTTTTAAAATTTATCACTGGAATGACAGGCGCGATTACAGATGGGCCGTCCTCAAGACTACAGCAAAGGATCGAATGATCTGGTCAGCTTGACCATTAAGTTTTTAAGTTGCTTTGGTAACGATATCAACTCCTGTAATAGGCACCCCCTTGAGCCGCCAGCTTCTTGGGAGAACTATGCACACAATCTTTTGTCCAATCTTCCGTGGCTATATTTCTGACAGTTTCATCTGTCTGAGGATCAGAACAATGGATTTCTCTTATGTATTTAGATATCTGAAATATTGTACCACCGTCTCGCAGAACATGCATATCTATGATACGGTATCTGGGTGTATTTAATCCTCCGATATCGTGTCAACTACTTCCAGAACGGACTCAGCATTTCCTATGTGAGAAGCTTTGCTTCCATGCCGCCTGAACATGTTATATTTCATTCAGTGGTGCTTTATAAAAATATACATCATGTATACACTGGTTACTTGGATAGCTGTATTAACATCCTTTAGAATAAAATGTCTAGACTAGTTATATTTTATAGTAGTGATCTTTATATAGCTATGATTAACAAGTCAGACAGGGGCCAGAATTATGAGCGCACCATAAATAATAGATATATGCTATACAATGTCAAAACGTGTACAAATAATCTTTAGCAGACGACATGAACATTGCAGTGATATGTGCACTTGAATTAAATAATCTCTAACACTTGGTGTGCAAAATATTTTATTTTACCCGTTCCGTTTATTTTAAAAAGAAAATGTTTTAAAAAATAATAAAAAATAATTTTCAGTGCTTCTCGGCTTTCTGGCTGTTATGCTTAATCTTGGGATATTTTAGTCTGATTGAGCCTAAAATGTTTGACTAATATGTCCATTGAGTTGAAATGTAAAGCGATTGTTTATATACAGCTATACATGGGCAGGCATAACCAACGAAACAGAAAAACGACACCATTTTGAATAAATTAAATATTTTCTAATTTGACCTTGGCCATAGCCAATGACCTTGACCATGAAATCACAACTTCGTCTAATTAGTGAATATACACTTTAATTATATATCTCTCATTCATAGTTGCTGACATATTCTATTTCATGTGTAATGGTCATACCCAGGAAATTAACTAGTTAAGAGAGCAACGCGTTACCGCCTAATAAGCTACCGTTTCATAAATTATATCGTCAATTTTTTTAAAGGTCGTGTTCTTAGCATTCCGACGATATGTGATAGAATTTGCACCCGACCGCGTGGTATTACGAGGTACATTTTTAGAGGTCTCGCTTATGGACGATATCGAGCACGAGATTACTTGTGGAACTCGATATAGAAATCTCAACACTGCTCTCATACATCCTCAACTCTCGGTCTTTACGTGATTCTTTAAACGAGACTTGACTCTATTTATTTTGTCACCAAAAACCCGGCAGCTGCTATCGGTTATGTTTGAGTCCTACCGGGCATCATGCCAAACTATCAACTTTGATCAGAAAGTGTTTAAGCAATCCTTTTTGAACGAAACTAGCATAAGTAATTTCATTATCGTTACAAAGTTGGTGTCTAAACACAAGACGGTTTCCAAGTAATGTGCGTACTCGGGCCACGTGATGATGGTTGATTAGTGCATTTGGTGATTAGACAACCCATCCTAATGCCCCAGCATAGGTGCTACGGAAGGCAAATAGCTTCACTCGAGTATAGGTATGCTATATCTGTCAGTACAAAAAATATCACAGCTACACGAATAAATATGTCATGGTGCCCATGTGCCGCCATCCTTAACTGAAGAAATGGTAATCCGATATCAAAATATCAGCACATTCGTGAAACATTAGGGGGAAATAAAGAGTACTCTTGTTTACAGAGCCATTAGGATGTCTGTATTTGATGGGCAAGAAATACAAACAAAATAGCCAAATACACAAACACCAACATGTTGCTCAATCTTGGCCAAATCTAGTATTTTCTTTCTAATTTACTTGTGAGTTACGCGTAACAGGAGGGGCAATTTTCTTCAGCTTAATTTCCGTGGCGTGTATTTTTCTTTAATTTTGTTAGCATTTATTTTTCAATCCAATTTTACACTTTATTCGGTTTCTATCTTGAAGACTATGATGATGTAATCTGCTACTGAACAGCAAATAGAACAACAACGCCTTTCAGAAACCTTGGTTCAATAACAGATTACGAGGTTCCTTCATTGTTCGCCGTCAGTACGTCGATATTTACAAACAGCAAGGAAAAGGTTGGTGGTCTATTGGGATAATACTGAGTATATCTCGATGCGTGCTGTTGTATACATATATTATTTATTGGAAGCATATCTGAACAGCTGCTTATGGATACCGTTTCACATTGCGATTATTTTCATCCACCTCAGTTACACCGCACGCACGCACGTACGGTCGCACATACAACCGCACGCATGCACGCGCGTACGCACGCACGCACGCTCCGGCACAGCTAATCATAGTGTAGCACCATTTATGTCAGCGCCATCTAGACCAATCCTACTACGCACGCACGCACGCACGCACGCACGCACGCACGCACGCACGCACGCACGCACGCACGCACGCACCCACCCACCCACACACACACACACACACACACACACACACACACACACGCTCTCCAT